>JAXRKP010000089.1:387500-390000 GCA_037039925.1 Doris montereyensis | reverse complement strand
GTATATGTAGCAATACTCCTTTAGTTTACTGCTTTCATAACGTACATGTAGCAGTACTTCTTTAGTTTACTGCTTTTATAACGTACATGTACCAGTACTCCTTAGTTTACTGCTTTCGTAACGTACATGTACCAGTACTCCTTTAGTTTACTGCTTTCGTAACGTACATGTAGCAGTACTCCTTTAGTTTACTGCTTTCGTAACGTACATGTGCCAGTACTCCTTTAGTTTACTGCTTTTATAACGTACATGTAGCAGTACTTTTTTAGTTTAAGGCTTTTTGTAACGTACATGTAGCAGTACTCCTTTAGTTTACTGCTTTTTATAACGTACATGTAGCAGTACTCCTTTAGTTTACTGCTTTTATAACGTACATGTAGCAGTACTCCTTTAGTTTACTGCTTTTATAACGTACATGTAGCAGTACTCCTTTAGTTTACTGCGTTCGTAACGTATATGTAGCAATACTCCTTTAGTTTACTGCTTTCGTAACGTAAATGTAGCAGTGCTTCTTTAGTTTAAGGTTTTTGTAACGTTCATGTAGCAGTATTCCTTTCGTTTACTGTTTTCGTAACGTACATGTAGCAGTATTCATTTCGTTTACTGTTTTCATAACGTAAATGTAGCAGTACTCCTTTAGTTTACTGCTTTCGTTACATACATGTAGCAGTATTCCTTTCGTTTACTGTTTTCATAACGTACATGTAGCAGTATTCCTTTCGTTTACTGTTTTCATAACGTACATGTAGCAGTATTCCTTTTGTTTACTGTTTTCATAACGTACATGTAGCAGTATTCCTTTCGTTTACTGTTTTCATAACGTACATGTAGCAGTATTCCTTTCGTTTACTGTTTTCATAACGTACATGTAGCAGTATTCCTTTCGTTTACTGTTTTCATAACGTACATGTAGCAGTATTCCTTTCGTTTACTGTTTTCGTAACGTACATGTAGGAGTACTCCTTTAGTTTACTGCTTTCGTTACATACATGTATCAGTGCTCCTTTAGTTTACCATTTTCGTAATGTACATGTCAAACTTAGAGTATCAGAAAAAGTGTATGCGGGGAGTCTGGAAATGAGTCTAACGAAAAGAGTAGAAAATCGATTGAAGAACACTTAAGCGGATTTAGACCAGGAAGAAGTGTACAAGACCACATATTTAAAAGGCATTTGACACTGTGGGGAGGACAAACTATGAGTATTCCAAAATGAACACAACGTAAAGCAAAATTTAATAAAGCCATTAAACGTTTTACAATAGACCAATATATGCAGTGAGGAATACCTGAAAATGCATCTGAAGAATTTGATGTGAATATAAGGGTAAAGATATGTTGTATCTTAAGTCCTGTTTTATTTATCAAATTTATTGAATCAGTCGCAAAGGCATCCTCAAAAGGAAGAAAATAAATGTAGGTATGTAGAAGCTCAAACCAGTAAATGTATCAATGCTTTCATTTGCTGATGATTTAGTTCTGTTTGGAAAATCAGAATGAGATCTCCAGTCACATATCAACATAACGAATAATGAATTACATAAAAGAGGAATGAAAGTAAATGCAAAGGAAACCAAACATTGCTAGTAACTAGGGAAGCTAAAACTCAAAATCTTAAATTAGGCAAGGAGAATTTAGAACAAGTTCAAAGCTACAATTACTTAGGAGTAATGATTAACTCAGAGGGAAAACTAAGAGAAGAAATCAGCCAGAAAATCCGAAAGGCAAGTGCAATATATAACCATCTAGAAAATGCATATGTAGGTAAACAAGAATTGTCAACAAAAACCAAAATGGAAGTATACCACACAGTTTATTGTCCTACTCTCCTTTATGGCAGTGAAATCTGGACCTTAGACACAAGGGAATACCGTAGAGTATAGGCAACCGAAATGAAATATCTAAGAAGAGAAGTAGGGAAAACTAAAAAGGAAAAAGCAGAAAAACAACAATAAGAGATCAAACCAAAGCAGATGGCATTAAAAACTAAGATAGAAATGAATCAACTCAGATGGTTTGGACATGTAAACAGAATGAATGACAATCGAATAGCTAAATAAGTATACAGTGCTAAAACTTAAGGTAACAAACCAAACAGCAGACCTCGGAGAAAATGGGAAGAAGATATAAAACAGGCATTGACGCAAAGAAATTTAACTTTCACGGAAGGAAACAGAAAATGTCAGGATCGGGGAGCCTGTGAAAGATCATTTCCGCATCTAAAACCCATACACCAGAAGGTAGAAAGGGAATTGATAAAGAAAGGAAAGAAAGTAACGTACAAGTACCAGTACTCCTTTAGTTTACTACTTTTCTTAACGTGCATGTAGCAGTAGTCCTTTAGTTTACTGCTTTTGTAACGTGTATGTAACAGTACTCCTTTAATTTACTGCTTTTGTAACGTGTATGTAACAGTAATCCTTTAGTTTACTGCTTTTGTAACGTGTATGTAATAGTACTCCTTTAGTTTACTGCTTTTGTAACGTGTATGTAACAGTACTC
>JAXRKP010000089.1:335000-382500 GCA_037039925.1 Doris montereyensis | reverse complement strand
AAATACATTGGATAGACATATAAGATAGATGTTAATAAGAAGACAGCTAGATAGATAGATATATACATGCATAGATAGAAATATAGATATATAAATAGACAACCAGAACAGACAGAGAACAGACATATAGACAGACACATATATATATAGAAGTATATAGATAGATAGATAGATAGATATATAGATAGATAGATAGATAGACATATAGATGAATGGATATATAGATAGATAGATAAATAGACAGTTAGATAATATATAGCTATATAGATAGAGAGATAGAAGTGGATTCTCCTCTCAGATAGTTAGACTTTGATAGATAATGGATAGATAGATCGATAGATAGATAGATAGTTAGATAGATATATCAGTGTGACGATACGGACGTTAATTCCATCTTTATGTTACCATTAGGTACGTGCGCATGTGTGTATGTTAAATAATGAGTATGGAGATAGACCGGAAGAGGACTGGATAGTCAGGTAGATAGATAGATTATAGATATATAGATATCCCCGATAGGAAAGGAAAGATAAATTTTTGTTGTCTTTGTCATATCCTGGGAGGGATGTAGATGTTTAGATGCTAGATAGATAGATAGATAGTGTATGCATGTGCCAACGTGTATGCATGTGTCATAGATAGATCCATAGTCAATATATAGATGAATGTGTCAATGTAGATAGCTAATGTCAATGTGTAGCTATATAATATATATGCATATATAGGATGTGTCAATATCTATTCATGTGTAGATTGTATGTAAATGTCAATGAGCATGTTGTGTCAATATGCATGTGTCAATATGACAAACATATAATACATGTGTCAATCAACTCATGTGTCAATGTGTAACGAAAGGTGTCAACGTGTATACATGTATCAATGTAGCTGATCAAGGACTTAGCATGTATCAATGTGTATGCATGTGTCATTAATGTATACATTATCTTCTGTATGCATGTGTCACATATCAGAATCAATGGGTAATGCATGTGTCAACGTGTATGCATGTATCCCAATGTGTATGCATGTGAAAGGTTTGTTCCGATAATGCCATCAATAAGGTATCAACACAATGTGTATGCATGTATCAACGTCCATTTGGATTCGATAATGGATTACATGTGAACAAAAACAATAAGCGTCAAATATTTCAATCGCCGATCCCCTAAGTATGCAGTCAATATGCATGCATATAATGCATGCGTCATATTCGCATGTGTCAATGTGTATGCACAATATCAGTCAATGTATGCATGTGTACAATGTGTATGGTTAAATGTGTATTCATGTGTAATACATGTGTCAAAGTCATTCATGTGTCCAATGTTGGGAGGCAAACGTCATTGTCTAAACATGTGTCAATGCGTTATGTGTCAATAATATGTATCAACGTGTGTGTGTGTGTGTGCGCGTTTAGATATATGCATCCGCGATCCGATCCGATTTGATTTGATTTGATTTTTGATTTGATTTGCGATTTGATTTGGAGGAACATCTTCCGATTCGATTCGATTCGATTCGATTTGATTTGATTTGATCTGTCAGCACGTGGCCTAATTAAATTTCATCCTCAATTTGATTGCCATTTGTATTTTCTCCTTCTTCCTCTTCTTGATTTGATCTGTTGTTCTTTGATTTGATTTGATTTGATTTGATTTGATTTGATCGGATCTGATCTGGTTGATCCTGATCTGATCTGATCTGATTTGTTGATCTGATCTGATTTGATCTGGATTTGATTTGATTTGATTTCGATTTGATCCTGATCTCATCTGATTCAGTTGATCTGATCTGATCTGATTTGATTTGATTTGATTTGATTTGATTTGATTTGATTTGATTTGATTTGATTTGATTTGATTGATTACTGACCCCACAACTAATATGATCTCGGTTTTTTTGTTTTCTAATTTTGCCGGACTGCCCTGTAAACAGCCAAGGATCTTTAATGTGCGCATAGTTGAGATTTGCACATAGGACCTCTTTTGTATCGTCCGTCACCGATGTGACTAGGTGCCGACCTACCAGGACAATGGGTTTTAGTCGAGAAAACTTGAGAAAACGTGTTCAACCGCTGGCGAAATTTCATCTTTGGGACGAGAGGCTGACCTTTTGCCTCTGGACTATCGAGACTCCGTGCATTCATTGTGCCAGCATATGGACCAAACGAAGACGCCACTAACAAAGAAAACAGACATCTTTGAAAACAATTTACAAATAACGAGAGAATCCCAAGCCAAGACAATAACTAATGATCGTGGTATATGTAAGCACTAGTAAACGGGAATATGGAGTAATGGAGTAAAGAGTGAAAGACGCAACTTCTCCAAATGAAGAGAGACTCGTAGACTTTTACCTAAAGACTAACATGAAAATAGCCGATACCTTTTTCCACGTGAAAATGTTCACGAACATACAAAAGTAAATTAAGACAGACCAAGACATATGAGTTTGATTATGTTGCTTATTCATGGCAATACTTGTTTATCGCATTAATGGATTCAGTCGCAACGGTATGATCAAGATTATCAAAGATGAATATAGGAACACTTTATGTGGAAACTCAAACTAATCGGTAAATCCATCAATGTTTCATCTGCTAATGATTTTGCTTTGTTTGGAAAATCAGAAAACGACCTTCAGTATCCAAATCCAACATCTTGAATACTGAATAATAATGGAAGTACATGCAAATAAAACTACAGTTTTTCTAGTAAACAGGGAAACTAAAATACATTTTACACCATAATATTACGATACAATCAAACTTTAATGATTTCATCTTTATAATATTTCTAGCATTTGGCGGATGCTACGAGCCTTACTTCTCTTCTTTAATTCTTTCGTATTCCCATATTTTCTTTCTTTGCTGTTTATGCTTAGTTCACTCTGAAATCACTAGCTATGGTACTGGTACTTAATTACTGTCCTTTACACCGGTTGGCATTTTGGGTGGTGTTCCATCTCTCTTTCCAGGTCTTCATTTGGGTGGTGTTCCATCTCTTTCCATGTCTTCATTTGGGTGGTGTTCCATCTCTTTTTCCATGTCTTCATTTGGGTGGTGTTCTATGTCTCTTTCCATGTCTTCATTTGGGTGGTGTTCTATGTCTCTTTCCATGTCTTCATTTGGATGGTGTTCTATGTCTCTTTCCATGTCTTCTTTTGGATGGTGTTCCATGTCTCTTTCCATGTCTTCATTTGGGTGGTGTTCTCTTTCCATGTCTCTTTTGGATAGTATTCCATATCTCTTTCCATGTCTTCTTTTGGATGGTGTTCCATGTCTGTTTCCATGTCTTCTTTTGGATGGTGTTCCATGTCTCTTTCCATGTCTTCTTTTGGATGGTGTTCCATGTCTCTTTCCATGTCTTCTTTTGGGTGGTGTTCCATGTCTCTTTCCATGTCTTCTTTTGGATGGTGTTCCATGTCTCTTTCCATGTCTTCTTTTGGATGGTGTTCCATGTCTCTTTCCATGTCTTCTTTTGGATGGTGTTCCATGTCTCTTTCCATGTCTTCCTTTTGGGTGGTGTTCCATGTCTCTTTCCATGTCTTCTTTTGGATGGTGTTCCATGTCTCTTTCCATGTCTTCATTGGATGGTGTTCCATATCTCTTTCCAGATCTTCTTTTGGATGTATGTCTTTCCATGTCTCTTTCCATAGGCCTTTATTTGGGTGGTGTTCCATATCTCTTTCCATGTCTTCATTTGGATGATGTTCCATGTCTCTTTCCAGGCCTTCATTTGGATGGTGTTCCATCTCTTTCCATGTCTTCATTTGTGTTGTGTTCCATCTCTCTTTCCATGTCTTCTTTTGGGTGGTGTTCCATGGCTCTTTCCATGTCTTCTTTTGGGTGGTGTTCCATATCTCTTTCCATGTCTTCATTTGGGTGGTGTTCCATGTCTCTTTCCATGTCTTCATTTAGGTGGTGTTCCATCTCTCTTTCCATGTCTTCATTTGGGTAGTGTTCCATCTCTTTCCATGTCTTCATTTGGGTGGTGTTCCATGTCTCTTTCCAGGCCTTCATTTGGGTGGTGTCCCATGTCTCTTTCCATGTCTTCATTTGGATGGTGTTCCATGTCTCTTTCCAGGCCTTCATTTCTCCTTCTTCTAAGTGGGCGGTTGGCGGACGTTGCTGGTAGGTCCTACTTCTTTCCTTTTATTCTTTCATTTGATCTTTGATCTTGCTGTTTCCTCTTAAATCACCCTGAGATCACCACGATGGTGGACGGGGTAAATTTCAATTAAACAAACAAACAAGCAAACAAACAAACCTTCTTCTAATGTTTTGCGCTATGTGATCTTTGGTCTACCTTCAGGTGATCAATGCAAGGCCCTTATTGTAATATAGTACTGTTCTCTTTTTCTCATCTACTCATGTGCCCTATCTACCTTCCATCTTCTTCTTGCAGGTGTATTTTCCAAATTTGTTGCTTAGTTACATTGTTTAATGAGTTCTTTGTAGTTTAGTTATTTTAACGGGCCAAAAAGTTACATTGATTCCTCGCAGGATTTGATTGTGTAAGACGGATAGCTTCTTCACACCATTGTTTGCCATTCTCCAGCCGTTCGGGGACATACAGTAGCGTGGCAAGAACACAGCTTTCATATTTTTTAGTTTGATCTCACGGCTAAATAACCAAATAATAAATTCCACTCATACAAAACCAAACCAAACCAAACCAAATCAAACTAAACTTGATAATACATCTAATACCATTCTTTTCTTCTATTTATTTCAGTGCGTTTTTTTATTTTTACGACGAACCAACAAAGCCATATGAATTAATAGTACCGACAAAAGAAGAAATACCTCCAGAGGACATTGAGAATCAAACGTAAGGGATACAACACTATGCCATTGTATTGTTTGCCTTTTCGCTCATCAAAGTCATTTGGAAGAGTTGCTTTCGTTACGGCGTTCGCATTGTGTGAAGATTTGGACGCTCAAACTGGGTCACCAGTCAGACTGTTTCAAGCCCAAGGCGGCCTTGCGTTCCAGCGTTCTGATTGAATGAAATTCTGTGCGCTAAAAATAGTCACCAATCACATTGTTCAAATTAAACAAGGCAGGTTTGCAAGAAATGTGGTGACTGAATGCCACCCTGACTGTTGCTGACAACAATACATATATGAATACTTTTACTTTCATAAACTCATTGAGTGTGCGTGTAGTGTGTCCACAACGGTTGGTTTGTAATTACTTAATACAACACATTATACATATTTCGAAGAAATGTGGACATTTTGATAGTATGTTTGCTATTTAATTCAATTTTCAATCATGTGTAGATAGTGTATTGTATTATATTAGCATGCTCACACCCCCCCCCCATTGTCCTAACTGTTTTCCAACATGATTTAATTATTTGTTTACAATCGATTTTCCCTTCATTTCTTCGTTTTATAATGTCTCATTATGTCATATTTTCATCTACATGCGTAAAAAAGAAGTATTAGCATGTTTGTAACGTTTATTCTTCCTATTGCTCTATCCAGCTATTTAATTATTTCCCCTTATTTCCTTCAATCGTTATAGCTCCCTCTCTCTCTCGCTCTTTCTCTCTCTCTCTCTCTCTCTCTCTCTCTCTCTCTCTCTCTTCTCTCTCTCTCTTCTCTCTTTCTTCTTCTCTCTTCTTCTTCTCTCTCTCTCTCTCTCTTCTTTCTCTCTCTCTCTCTCTCTCTCTCTCTCTATATATATATATATATATATATATATATATATATATATATATATATATATATATATATATATATATATATATATATATATATATATATATCTCGTTGACATTATTGTTGCATATCTTGTTGTTTACTATTCTCATTATTGATATTACTCTTGTGTATGATGTGTTTAAGAGCGGAAGAGCGGAAAGAGAGAGAGAGAGAGAGAGAGAGAGAGAGAGAGAGAGAGAGAGAGAGAGAGAGAGAGAGAGAGAGAGAGAGAGAGAGAGAGAGAGAGAGAGAGAGAGAGAGAGAGAGAGAGAGAGAGAGAGAGAGAGAGAGAGAGAGAGAGAGAGAGAGAGAGAGAGAGAGAGAGAGAGAGAGAAAGAGAGAGAACAGGACAAGATGACCTCCAAGTATTCTGGCTTAATATTAATATATGTACATGTATTTACAAATAGTGGTTGCAATATCATGCTCATTAAATCGCAAATAAATCTCATCATAAATTATCACTGGTAAATAAAATCTATTTTTACTTCCCTGGTACTTACCACCATTAGTAAGGCTTTTTTTCTTATTCTTTTTTTCCCCTAATAACTGATTCACTCATTATTATTATTTTTTTGCTAGTACTACAGTCGTATAACTTAGCGCATCCTTTGATCAATTAAAAAAAATAATAATTTGGAAAGGCTTTGTTATTCAATAGTTTGTTTTGTTTTGTTGTTTTGGGTGAGGTATATTTGTTGTCGCTTTTTGCCGGTTTGTTGATTTTTGTCTGGCTGGTCTACTATAAGTGGGACTGGCGTTTTTTCTCCTATTCAAGTCCGCTGTACCGGTATCGTGATATTAGTCAAATTGAACTGTGGTGATGACCTGCAAAAGCGTTTGTCCATAAAATTCTCTTGATAACATCTTTGCCAATCAACTCCATGGTGATGGTAATATCAAGGAATTTGCGTGGCTGCGATTTTTTTTAGATACACACACACACACACACATACACACACACACACACACACACACTGACTGTTGATATAAACTAGTCCATTAAAATTAAAACCCAAGATTACCGTTAAAAAAGGATTAATGTGACTCGACCAGAGTGATGCCCTGAAGATCACACCATAATAATAACAATAATAAGAATAATAAGAATAATAAGAATAATAAGAATAATAACAATAATAATAATAACAATAATAATAATAAAAAATAATAATAATAATAACAATAATAACAATAATAACAATAATAATAACAATAATAATAACAATAATAATAATAATAATAATAATAATAATAATAATAATAATAATAATAATAGTAATAATAATAGTAACAATAATAATAATAATAATGATATGGCTCAAAATGTTACAAATCTAAATAGATCTTAATCCTATGTATGTTTTATAATCTATCGAAGAAGTTCTGGAAACTATGACTTTAGCGAAACCATATTTATCTAGGCTACTTTATAAGACAGGGGAGCACAAATTTGCTTTTGCGCCGTGCATCTCATCTAATTTTGAGAATTCCCACCAATAGAATCATTATACATAATATACAGGCGAAATATGACAATAGGTGACAACTACACTAATACAGACAGAACAAAAACGTGACGTTTCCGGTATAACCCTTCGTCAGACAACAAATGAGGAATATCTAGAATCTAGATCTAAGTATTACCTCAGGCATCATACAATGTGGTGTCAGAAGAAAAACAGAAAGGAGACAGAAAGAAAGAAAAAGATAGTGATGATAAGAAGCGTAGTAGAGGGGATGTGAAGAATGAGCGAGAATGGAAGGTTCAGATCTAGAATGAAATAAAATATGAAAATAAGTAAGTAATAAAAGGAGAGAGAGAGAGAGAGAGAGAGAGAGAGAGAGAGAGAGAGAGAGAGAGAGAGAGAGAGAGAGAGAGAGAGAGAGAGAGAGAGAGAGAGAGAGAGAGAGAGAGAGAGAGAGAGAGAGAGAGAGAGAGAGAAGAGAGAGATAGACAAAGAGAGACAGACAGACATAGAGAGAGAGAGAGAGAGAGAGAGAGAGAGAGAGAGAGAGAGAGAGAGAGAGAGAGAGAGAGAGAGAGAGAGAGAGAGAGAGAGAGAAAGAGAGAGATAGACAGAGAGAGAGACAGACAGACATAGAGAGAGAGAGAGAGAGAGAGAGAGAGAGAGAGAGAGAGACAGACAGACAGACAGACAGACAGACAGACAGACAGACAGACAGACAGAGATAGAGAGGAAGAAAAAAGGCAGGGAAGAAAGAAAGGGAGAGAGAGATGTCTGAATATGAGAAGCAAGAACGAACAAAGATAACTATAAGACTAGATCTATATCTCCCTGGGTCTAGAAAGAAGAAATGATAGAGAATGAATGAAAGGAAGTATCAACCAAAGCAAAAATTTACACTGAAGGTGCGAAATGTATACAAATTACAAGTGTATCGATGCAATAAGGGAACAGAGTAAACAACTTATCTGAAATTTCAAAAAATGTCAGTTAGTACTAGCAGCTGATGCTTTCCAAGTTATCGAAGTCTTAATTATTTTCTCCTTGGTTCTGTCTTTATTAGTGGAGTTGTCACTTATTGTCATATTTCGCCTCCGACTTCACTCCACTGTGGCTCCTTTGTGTTATACATAACATACAGTGTGATTATCCTCTAAACGGCAATGTTTGTGTACATTATCGTGCAAACGACAAATAAAAAGGAAACCAGGACTTGACCGTTGACCTTTAGGTAAGAAATGACCAATATATCTAGTATGGTCATATTGTCCTTTTCACAGGTAAGCATGCTTTGCTATTACAATTACATGCACTTTGTTGGGGTTGGATTTTTTCTCTTAATTCCTTTATAAATTATAAAGAAAGATATAATATTATTTCTCTTTGAGGCCTTCCCCACTCCAACCCACAAAGATAAAATAGATTTGTTTCTTTCCAAGTTTATTGAACCATGCCTATTTAGGGTTACTGAATTTAGTATCATTTAGCATGTGCTACTATTTATCACTATTAGTGGTGACAGGCACGTGGCAATGGAAGAGGACAGCGCTATGGTATATTATTAGGTATTAGTACTTAGTATGAGCTTTACACTACAGGTACCTCATTGTGTCACAGTATTAGAGATAAATCAAAAGGATAATTGAAAGTTTAACATAGCAAGCCCGAAATCCAGTTTTGTTTTGGATATTACAGTCATTTTCCTCTGGTTATTTCGAAAGAAAATGCAAAAATGGGGGAAAGAAAAAGAATGATCAAAATCAGTTCATAAATAAAAATTGTGTTTTTGAAAATTCTTGCCTTAATAAAAAAACTGATTATGGAACAAGTTTTAAGCTCATGTGTTAACGTAAGTAATTTAATGTTAACGAAACAAAACTGTTTTCCTACACATTTTTCTTAACTCTCTCGCGCTCTCTCGCTCTCTCTCTCTCTCTCTCTCTCTCTCTCTCTCTCTCTCTCTCTCTCTCTCTCTCTCTCTCTCTCTCTCTCTCTCTCTCTCTCTCACACGCTCCTTCTGTCTCTCTTTATATATATATATATATATATATATATATATATATATATATATATATAGTACACATGTCTGTCTCTCCCTCTATCTGTCTCTGGTGTTCTAATCCAATTCCTTTTTTTTACTCAACTTTTGAATACTGTTCCTTAAAACCTTTTATGGAACTGGAGACTGGTTGATATTATTGTTGCATATCTTGTTGTTTACTTCTCTCATTATTGGCATTACTCTTGTGTAGTGTGTTGTAGGTATTTCTTGTTTGTTGGCGGTGATGTTTTCTTTTGTGTGTGTGAATTACCTGTTTTAATTTTGAGAAAGAGAAACATATTGTGACAAATTCAAAAGATGATGGCTATATACATGAATGATCACATACACGAATGCATGAGATAACTATGATAATCATGGGACTTCTTCAAACGTAAAGAACAACACAGTCACTAGAGGTGTTGCAATGTGTACCAGGGTTTGTTTGCTTGTTTAATAGTTTAATGGGGGAACTGACGGCCGTTCAGCATATCCAACGATCTCACTCCTAGGTTAAATTAATACGAAACTGCAAGAAATAGGACTTAACTATAATATGTGTCGTGTCAGCTTTCCCACTAAAGGTGCAAAGAGGAGAACAGCGAGCAATACAATGCCAAGCGTTTCAAAGTGGACAGAAGACAGTTTTAAACCACAAACTACAAGGGACAGATGGCGGATAGAATGAGTGACTTGTGTTCAATTGAAATTTTCCCCGTCTCAGGGTGAAATAGAAGAAACGGCAAGATAAAAGAGAAGTGACAGAGTAAAAGGAAAGAAGTGGGACCTACCAGCAGGGCTCGCCAACCGCCCCCGGATGAGTGACAGTGACAGGTGGGAGTGGAGGAAGTAAGAAGTAAGAAGAGGCATCACTAATGGAAAAAAACATGCAAACCTGAGTTATTTCCCTTACTTCATTTCACTTACACAATTTGTATTGAAACAACAAAAAGAACATGAGTTACTGACGTCCTCAAATACTCACTCAGACAAATTATGTAGAAATGGATTGGCCATGTAGCAAAATTTAAAGACAATAGATGGACAAAAAGATGTACAGAATGGCAGCCAAGAAATGGACACAGAAACCAAGGAAGACCACCGACAAGATGGCATGATGACAATGACATAACAAAAATACATGGGTGCAACAACCTGGCAGGGGAACGCAGGGTACCGAACTTACTGATTAGCTTAAAATACTTAAATCGAGAAAGGCAAAGTCATTGCAGTCAAGTTACAGTCAATAGTCAATAATAATAAAAATGTCTCTGGTAATGACATTGTCAGAAATGTCAGTCTTGTTCTTTGTCTGATGGAATTAAATACATGATTTACTGCCACAATACAAACAACATGACTATATGAATATGATTATGACTGAAAGCAGTTTGAGTGATATGGCCTTTATTGTCATTCATATTAACTACATTCTTAAATCGTTATAACAGGAACTCTCTGTAGACATTTTTTGAAAGCAAAATAAATCATCAACATTTGAAGGCATTGACAATAATATTACCTTCTAACAAACTCATTAACAATATGTGTATATCATTATCATAAAATTACTGTACATGTATATGCAAACAGACCACGCACAGACATAGATGGGTCAAGGAATAATTTCTACTTTATGGAAACTTGCAAGAAGTCACTAAACATGCCATCATGCAAACAGATAACAACACAAAATTTAGGCTACGTTCAGACATAATGTCCAGACCTGATGTTCAGACATAATGTTCAAACATAATGTTCAGACATAATGTTCAGACCTGACGCTCAGACATAATGTCCAGACCTGATGTTCAGACATAACGTTCAGACCTGATGTTCAGACATAATGTTCAGACATAATGTTCAGACCCGACGTTCAGACATAATGTTCAGACATAATGTTCAGACCTGACGCTCAGACATAATGTTCAGACATAATGTTCAGACATAATGTTCAGACCTGACGTTCAGACATAATGTTCAGACCTGACGTTCAGACATAACGATCAGACATGATGTTTCGACATGATGTTCAGACATAATGTTCAGACATAATGTTCAAATCTGACATTCAGATATAATGTTCGAACTGACGTTCAGACATGATGTTCAGGCATAATGTTTACACATGACATTCAGACAAGATGTTCAGGCATAATGTTTACACATGACGCTCAGACAAGGTGTTCAGGCATAATGTTTACACATGACGTTCAGACAAGATGTTCAGACATAATGTTCAGACATGATGTTCAGACATGATGTTCAAACATAATGTTCAAATCTGACATTCAGATATAATGTTCGGAACTGACGTTCAGACATGATGTTCAGACATGATGTTCAGACATAATGTTCAAATCTGACATTCAGATATAATGTTCGAAACTGACGTTCAGACATGACGTTCAGGCATAATGTTTACACATGACATTCAGACATAATGTTCAGACATAATGTTTACACATGATGTTCAGACAAGATGTTCAGGCATAATGTTTACACATGACGTTCAGACAAGGTGTTCAGACATAATGTTCAGACATGATGTTCAGACATGATAATCAGACATAATGTTCAAACATGATGTTCAAACATACTGTTAAAACATAAAATGTTCAGACATAAAATGTTCAGACATGATAATCAGCCATAATGTTCAAACATGATGTTCAGATAAAATGTTCAGACATAATGTACAGACATAATATTCAGACATGATGTTCAGACAAAATATTCAGACATAATGTTCAGACATGGTGTTTAGACATGATGTTCAGACATGATGTTCGGACATAATGTTCAGACATAATGTTCAGACATGATTTCAGACATAATATTCAGACATAATATTCAGAAATAATGTTCAGACAAAATGTTCCGATTTGATTTTCAGATATAATGTTCAGACATAATGTTCAAACATGATGATTGTATCTTTCAACATCGAGCCCTGACCTCATGACTGGTCACAAAGTATTGTTGGTAGCTATGAGCGTATCCCATTGCTTTTTTTTCTAAGGCTTATGGGTAAAATTCACGATCGTCTTTGTTATTAAGCCTATGAACATGATCAAATATTGCTAGACCCAAGACGATTCGAGGAATTTCAAGATTGAGTCGAAACCCTGAAACACAAATAAACTAGAAATCTGTCCTGGAAACAAAAAGATGATAGTTTTGTAATCCATTCTTCGATCTCCAATAGTGTCATATTCAGATGTCTAGCTGCTTTGACAGTGCACTTTTAACACAGTGTTGATTTGGTGAACAAAGAGTAGCAGAACTCAGTTATCACATTCACTACTGCCATGCCACTGCCAGTGTTTTTCAACAATACAAGTAAATTTAAGAAATAAACAAATAAATAGATAAATAATTAAATGTCTATTTTAAATATAATAATTTAAGAAATAAACAAATAAATAGATAAATAAGTAAATGTCTATTTTAAATATAATAATTTAAGAAATAAACAAATAAATAGATAAATAATTAAATGTCTATTTTAAATATAATAATTTAAGAAATAAACAAATAAATAGATAAATAATTAAATGTATATTTTAAATATAATAATTTAAGAAATAAACGAATAACAAAATACATAAATAAATCAATGATTGAATCAAGTTACCGATAATTAAAGAATAAATATAATTCAAATCAAACAAATGCGTTAACAAATGTATGTAATTAAAAGGTACACTCGAAATGTTATATCCGAAATATATAGGACAAGACATTTCTTTTCAGTTTCAGATTGGGCATTTTCTGGACTATCAGATTGTCCAAAGGTCACAATAATTATTACATGATGCTGTTTTTATGTTCAGATATCTCGCAAACGACAAGAACGTGGCCCTGCCGTTCCTATTTCTTCCTTATTTTCTTTGTTCTTATTTTGTTTATGTGAAGTTTTGTTTGTTTTTCCTTCTCAACTTCTAGTAAATTCTAGGTTCTTTCGGACTATTGTTAGTTTTGGACAATGCGTTTTCAAGTGTAGATGGTTTCACAAGGCTTGGACATTGCAAAGCATTGTAACAAAGAGTTATTATGAGAAATAAAATCATCACAACTGTTCGGTTTATTGATTGATTTTTTTCCATTGCAGTTTACCCCATTTATCATGTGCAGTGATCTCAGGATGAATTAACAGAAAACAGCCAGGCGACAGAAAGGCATGTGAAAGAGTAAAAGGAAAGAAATGGGACCTACCAGTAGTGCCCGCCATCCGCTCATTCATGACCGTCTGGAAAGCTCATATGGGAATATGTTCATGCATTATAATTATACGGTAAAACAACGCAAATTCCATGCTCAAAGTTTGTCAATTAAAAGAGAAAAAGAAGGTTACACAGATCAAAACATAAACACCTTCCCCCAAAATAGCAACAATAACAAATCTAAATACAGTGGTGTTGGCCTGAGAACCTGCTGCCTGAGAACCCGGTCCGCCTAAGAACTCGCAATTTCCGTGCGACAGAATTTTCCTTAAATAAATAAAACTGCATGTACCCCCTTAAGATCCCGCTAGTGCAGCCGGATCCACCCTAGAACTCGGTCTGACCGTGAGCTGAGAATCATTTTTTTAAAAATTGACACTCGATTTAATGCTAATAAGTGCCGATAAGATGTGATATGTTGCGAGTGAATCATAGAAAGGCGAGTGGGAAGTCTAATGCATTGGTCCAGACACTAGTGGTACCTAGTAGTAGGTATTATAAACACGTCGCACGATTGAGTCAGACGCCAAATGACAGACGTAAGGAAAGCTCGCCACCCGTCCTGTCCATCTTTCATGGCCACCTGTGATCATGCCTTAGCATAGCACCTCAGGCACGACAGACGAATGCAGATTATGTAACAGTCACGTGCCAAGCTGTGGAGGCAAGGAGTTACGCGGCTGCATTGCAAAATCAAAGATAGGTGACTGGCAAGGCAAGGACAGCTCTCTTATTGTTGTGAGTTTTCTAAGGCCGTCTTGCACTTGTGATCAATTTTTCTCTTTTCTGATTGGCTGAAAATGAATGACCAACCACATAGTGTTTTCAACATGTACGGAAATGATTGCACAAATCCCTACATTGTTTCGTCTTAGTTATAAACTTTCAATCATTTGCTCGGCTCGCTCGAGTTAGATCTACCTACCTGCAAAGACTGTATATTTTTTTTAAACACCATTTCAAGCAGTTTCAGACCATCATAATGCCTACACGAGGAAATTCTCTTGATAACAAACAAAAAATGCTTATCTGTTGGGGTCTGGTCAAAATTGTAAGGTCAAGGGGAATAATCAATACAAAACATATGATAATGAAGCGAAAAAACAAGGCATGCCGGAGTTCACCTTAGAACCCGAACTGTCTAAGAACCCGCTGTTTCTGTCTCCCGAGGACTGGGTTCTGAGGTGGACACCACTGTACAAGAACAAAGATAGACTCACCAATTCAGCCCCATTCATGACCAATATCTTCTTTCCCTCGACAAAAGGTAGTCAAGGTACCCTTCGACAAAAAACAGCAAACAGAAAATAATAACATGAACAAACACACTAAGAAAAAACCACAGATAAAACCCAAAAAGAAAATCCAAATGCACATGTAGTAGTAGTAGTAGTGAGTTACGCTATATCAAATATAAGTTATAGTAAACGCTGTTCCTGTAACTGGATTATTTATTACAACTCAAAACTTAACTTTAGACGATTTACGTTTTCTTTTCCATTAAGTAAAACATACAGTATCTACATACCCTAAGAAAAAATATAAAAAGCAAAGAAACATTCTTCCTTTAGTGAAATATTCACTTTTAACTCCTAGACTACCATTGTCGCACGTGCGATCACGCTACACTTACGCCATAAGCTTGTGTCGGAGCTTGGGTAGTCTATGAGTTAATACATACGTTTTCCTACAGAATTGAAAACCTCTGAATCTGAATATCTTTCGTCAACAGATACACGAATGAATGATAACAAACAGTAGAATATCTTACGTCAACAGATACACAAATGTATGATAACAAATAGTATCAAGATCTACATTTTCTTTTCAATGTGTAAGGTAACACAAACATTGTCTGTGAATCGAACCGTAACTCATTCAGCCGCACAGCCTTCCATAAGCAAATGTTTCAAAAGTCAGAATACGGACATGGATAAAATAAGGAACTTGTATCTATAATATAAGATAAGTAACTCCACTGTCTTACAGTAACCGAATGCTCAAGAAGGGAATGACTCATAATTCTGATTACACACATACACGTATTCATAACATATCATGTACCGTACCATTGTCAGTATTTCTAAGATAAGGATCTAAAATCACAACATCTTCTTCAAAAAATCACTTATTCAATTACTGAGTATTACCAGGCGAGTCAAAACGTAATGAAATGTGTTCCCTACTGACCATAATTATGCATCAAATGATGTGACATTTGGTATAATAGTGCTTAAGCATGTACTCTCATTCTCAAACCTGAAGTGATGAAATTTTAATCCTTATGATTTTAGAGAGATCCACATTTCACAATGGCTGTCCCGTTGGAAGTCCGACAGAAACAAAGAGCAGTGATTACAATTTCCTGTTTCTGAAGGAGAAACATTTATTGACATCTACAAGCAACTTCAAAATATTTCTAACGATCAAGCTTTAGACTATGCTGCTAATGTTTACAGGTGCAGGTGAACGGAACGTCTGATAATAGATGAGGAAAAGTGGTTATCTCCATGCTTATCAGACAAACATCATACCAGTCGCACATTAAGTAATGTCAACACTGCCAACGAAGCAAAGCAGAAGCTTTAATCACATCTGAGAGGTGAATATACTTGATGAGTTGGCAGCAAAGCTAGAGGTAGGCCACAGAAGTGTTCATAACTTTGTATGATAACTTGGATTTTCAAAGTCTATACCTGACAAGTGAGGCCAAAATTGGAAATCGTCAAGGTTCTTTTGCACTACGACAATGCCCATCCTCACACGAGAGTCGTGAAAAGGGAGGCAATCGCCTTGTCAGGGTTGACAACACTACCAAATGCATCATATTCTCCTGATTTGGCACTGTCAGATTTGCACCTTTTCTGTCCTATGAAGGAAGTCCTGAGAGGTTATTGCTATATAGAAACGATGAAAAATTCAAGACAGCTGTAAAAAGATGGCTAAAAAATGGCTGCGGACCACTATTTGATGAAGCTGGCATTAGTGGCATACAGATCCTTACAATGGCTTTCGAGAAAGGTGGAGTATTATATCTCTTTGAGCGATAAAAAAATAACCTCATTAATTTTTGACTCACCCTCGTAGTACTGTCAGTGTGCACGATTTTGAATTAAAATTGTGTGGTTAGTAAATTTTGATTTTATATCATGTATTCTATCTAGGTATATCAAGAGAAAATAACATCTGTCGTAAAACAAACAAAATTTTCAGTTTAAAAATTCATCAATTACAGCTTTTTCATGACATAATAATAATATCTGGAAATAATCACTATAAACTATAATTATGATCAAAGTCATGGCTAAGTTCATAGTAGATGTATGTAGACGACAGAGCCATGTTTAATGGCAGGAGGCATTTTTCATTATTCATAAAATGGAAAGAAATACATCAAAATACATGTACAAGGAACTGAACTCATATTCACACTTCTACTTTAGGGAAAGCAAATTTTTCGAGACATTTTTCTTCTCCATGCCATGATATTTAAAATGTCTCATACATTATAACGTTAGATCCTTTGTTTCTCATTGTTCATTTTACCCATGTTTTTAATTACTATCATAGTTGTTTCCAGAATAAGGGAGAGGGAGGGAGAAAGGAGTGCGTATCAAGTACATGACGATTGTTGGCCTACCATTGGCTCATATGGTATGAGTGGCTAGTATCGTTGTATGATGAGCGAGCCATTAATGGGCCTATCAAGCAACGAGCTCATCTGAGTTTCGCTTTTAAACTGATTATAATGAGGACTCTTCCCCCATTGATCCAGTTACAACCGGTTTCTACTGTGAATTCTAACTGATCACAACATGGAGCTTTAGAGGAGCATCCACTCACTGCATACTGCAAAAGCTTGGAAGTGACATCTATATATATATATATAAAACTGTACATCTCAAACTTTGACCGCTTTAAACTCAGGAACCACTGCACCCTCAACCTCCCTCCAGATTTCGCATGTAGATTTCAAATAGCCTGTTTAAGGTTCTTAGCGAATAAAGTCTTGGATCAAATCAATATTCTAATTGATTGGAAAAAGATTGTTTTGCCTGCGTTCCATGAAACTTTTTATTGCTACTAGATCTACTTTCTAGATTTCCAGTCAGTACAATAAAAAGCCAGCGTAACATCAGTATCGAGAACTAATTTGGTCTAATAATCAATATCACCGTAACCGATACAGTGGTTGCTGAGTTTACCGCAGTCAAGAGACCAGGCATACTTGTTGTAAAAATAACTTTATCACACGGTTGTGCAGGAGCGTTCGTTTAGTTTCTCGCCGACCGTCGAGGTTGACATCGGTGAGAGGTCAGCAAGAGTTTGCAGAGGGCGCACGCTTAAGCGTGCAAGTTACTCTCGGCATAGTTTATGTAACATGGTCTATTTAAAACAACTACAAACACCACAAGACGGAAGAATACACTGTCATTTGACTAAAAACGTAAAGATCAAAGTTTATTTGTTTTCCTGACACAGTTTTAATCAGACATTGTCTTACATGATAACTATATTAATAGATATAAACCGGGCCAAGTTTGACATATATTTAATGACATCATCTTACTTCTTTCATGACAATTTTCGCAAATTTTGCTACATATTTCTTTAAAAAAAAAAACAGCATTCAATAAGAAAGAAGAAAAATTTACCTCTTTAACTGGCACCAGAAAGGCCATTTATAAGCTTTTGTTAAAAAATCATAATATCCAAAAATGAATAATCTAATCTTTCTACCTTTCCACATCATACCATCTAGACTTTCAGGCACGGCACAAGTCATTAACACAACTGTTATGTGAAACAATGGAATGAGCCATCATAAGGAAATCCTGCTGTAGATAAGGAAAATATTCACAACTCACGATATATGGGTGGGTTATGTGCACGATTTTCACAGATTGAAGAACAGTAAAAGCATAGTTGATTGAAACAAAGAAAACGAAGTTTGTCTTAGCCAGGTGAAGATATTAACTAATGATGGTCAATCGTTTAGTGGATAAAAAGACCGTATTTTAAAATAATCACTGTAACTCAAGGAAGAACACCCTACCAATGGAAATAGCACAGTCTGAAAGCACAGAAACGTAACAATTCAAAGATAGTGAGAAAACAATGCCCGCTTCATTGGCATTTGAGGAATAACAGGGCAAAACAAGTGATATCACGCCGATATCAGTGCAATAACGGGGAAACCTGATGTGCGCCGGGGGAATTCCCTTGGGTGGTCACTGACAAGTGATTTATTGTGAACTAAAGAAACGCTCATAGCACTAGCCTGCACAGCCGTGATCATATCAATACTATTCCTATTATCCGTATCCAGCAGAAATAAATATAGCTTTACCATGGAAATTGGTTTACTTTTATAGCATGTCGGTGGAAAATAATATGTGAACACACGCATTTGTTTATGATATCAGTAAAAAAAAGAAAGTGTTACATGTTTAAAACTAAAGCAAATTCAATTAACTGAGTGAATTATAAAATCTAAATTCAAGCAAAACTAAACTTCTAAATATCTCATTTTTTCCTCTTTGATTTAGTTTTCTCTTTACTCGACGATGACTTGCCCTGCTTTCCACACCCGCTTGCCTCAGAACCCCGATCAGGGTCACTGCCTACTCCAAGTCCGTGAGAAAGAGATTTCAAGTGCGATATTGAATTAGACATGTCAGCGCCTGCCACTTTAAGCTTTGAATGTTTTTCCTGAAGGTCGACGGGGGCATCTTTCAAGCTAGCGTACAAATCCAGTAGTCGCAGAACTTTACTGTAAGATTCCTTGATCTGACTTTGGGACACGTCGGCATGATCTGTTAAAGAAGACAGGCTGGCAGTGGGACTGACCGGGAATCCGACTCTTGGGATTGGCTGCAGGTTAAGGCTGGCGGAGGCAATGGGGAAGAAATAAATAAGCAATAAAAAGAACATGTCAAAAATTGAAAGGCCAGGTTAGGTAAATCCCCATGCTTGGTTTATTAAAAAACCCAAACAAGACATCCAACAAAGCAGACAGTGTGAACGTGCAAGAATAGTTGTGGATGTGGGTAAATCAAATCAAATTAAGAAAACTCTTGAGCTTTTAAAAACGAAAGGACATAAAAGACCTCTCCTCATCCCGCAATATATATATATGTGTATAAATATATATATATATGTACATATATAAAATAGCCTTTATGCAGAAACAGCACACATAAAGAGGACTTGTAAACTTCTTTCCCCTCGACCAAAAAGCTAACATAGCCAAGAGACACTAGAACAGTAATATTATAACAACCACAGCATTGAATTTGTTTGTTTTTTTCTTTTGAAATTTACCCCATCCACCATTGTGGTGATCTTATGGTGAATTAAGGGAAACAGCAACATTTTTGAAAGATAAGTGAAAGAAGGAAAGGAAAGAAGAAGGACATACCAGTAGCACCCGCCAACCGTCCGCCCACAGAATTGAAACAACTCAGTGCAATGTCCAGCAATGGCCCCGCTAGAGCATCAAAAAGAGACACACACATACACACACCTTCAAGCTAAAGATTCTCTCTGGAGAAACTTGAAGCAAAATGCAAGAATGATTTCTCTTTATTTCAAGTACGAGACTTTGAGATTTACAATGGAGTTCTTGTTTTAAGCCTTTGTAAATTGACAAATATTTAATTATGAGATCAATCAAATTGATTTTGTTTTTTACCAAGGTTTATATTTTCAAGGTGTTTCTCTCCAACTGATAATGCGATATCTGTATCTTTTGTATCACGAAGATCATCTTCTATTTCATTTAGAGTTGGAGGCTTCGGTCGCTCCGATAAGCGACTGCTCTTAGACATGATGCCCATGGAACTTGGCCAAATCTGAAAATTTAAATTTAAACAAGAAAAAGTTTTACATCAAAAGAAAAAGTTTTACGTCACAAAAAAACAAAACAAAAACAATGTGCTAACCCTTACTTCAAAGAAAATATATTGCAAGATTCTCTCATCCCCTGTTTAAATTAAGACAAGAAGAGATTGTGAAGTACTGTGACAATTTCTCTCTCTGTTTTCTTTTTGTATATATTCAGCTCCATTACATGAATAGAGTAGAGTCTACAGTTTACATCTCTGTAAGTGTAAGTTGTTATTCTGGCTCGTGGCATCATAAAATATAATTCTCCCATTGTTTTCTAAGTTCTACGCAGAGGGTAGTTGTATCATTCAACTTTTCTAAAAATACTCATTTTATATTTTTAGGCATTTATCATTAGTAGTCCCCGCTTTTATGATACTACTTTGCTAATTATAGGATCAAAACAAAAATTAAAACGGAAGTCATAGGTCAGCATCGTTGTAGAAATTTGATTTTGTTCTCGTCTTGTTGGGTTTCCCTTTTTGTTCATTTCTGTTTTATTAAGAGTTGAAATTCACCTTGTGTTAATTAGGGTGGCTAAGTTTTTGACAATGTATAGTACCACAATATTGTTTGTGATCTCTTCATTTGTATTGAGTCAGCTTTTTCCTTTTTCATAACTTCTTCAATTATTCTACCTTTTTTCTCAAACGAAAAACATGATTTTGTCTCATTGGAAACTCTTTCGCAGCTCAAAAGTAGGGTTGATCTAGAGGTAACTGTGTATGACTTTAACAAATTAAATGCATGATGGACATTTCTCTAGCTTTTAAGCCTTCCTGTCTTTATTTCAAGTTCTTTGCTTATGAATGATGAGGCAGATGAAAGAAGAAGGAATGAGTTCAATGAAAACAAAAATCACATGTTAGGTAAACGGGGCATACGTGATGCGTCACCAAGGTCAAGTATACAAGTTTTATTGTAGAATGTCACTTTTCAATCCCCTACTTTTCTCTCTCCTCCCCTCAACACAAACATTCAAACTGTCAAACATGCA
This sequence comes from Doris montereyensis, assembly GCA_037039925.1. NCBI lineage: Eukaryota > Metazoa > Mollusca > Gastropoda > Nudibranchia > Dorididae > Doris > Doris montereyensis. The sequence goes on along the minus strand of JAXRKP010000089.1, from coordinate 361,164 downwards.
CATGATTAATGTGGATCCTATTTGACTGACTGTCCCAACATACCCTCAAATACACATACAAACACATTAGTTTGTGGCAACCTTGTACCTTACCTCAAGCCTCAAGTAGCCATCCTCGGAGACCTTTAGAAGGTAAACTTTCATTTTCATGCATGTTTTAAATGCAATTGGCACTGTATTGAAAAGTTCCATGAGGAAGAAATTCCCAATGATCGAGCATGTCAGAAAAGAATAATACTAATAATGTAAATAAGTAAAAATAATGTGTTAAATGTTTTTGTAAAGACCTGATTTTGATGCGTGTGTATTCATTTCCCCAAACTTTTTATAATTATAAATCTCACCCCTTGAAAATTTGTAGTTCCAGGGCATACCCGAATATCTCAGTTTCTATTATAGCATGAAGTGGAACAGATGATAATAATCACCTCCTTGATCGGATACTAGTCTGAGCAGGTTTTTATTCCCAGGGTGGAAGCTAGGTCTAAAACCTAGTGTTGTTAGTAATCATTTGCGTCTAGGTCGAGTAGGGAAAATGCATGTCATGTTTAGTGTCTTTTCCAAGCCTTTCTAAGCAAAGGACCACAACATCAGACCTACAGAGATTGTGATAGATTTTACTATTGTAATACAGTCACGTCTCGATAATCCGAACACCCCGTTCTGACTAAATTGTCTGGTTTACTGAGACATCAGGAGTATTGAATCACCGATCAGAAAGGGACATATATTGTTATTCAGCGAAAGCCCTCAGAGCTTACAGTAATGAAGGCCTGGTGCATTTCACCGGGGGACAGAGCACAACGATGATGTTTATCACTGGCCTGAACTCTCTCTCTCTCCCCGCCCTAAATAAGCTTTTCTGAGAACCAACCCGCAAAAACTGAGCCCCAACTTCTTATTAATCTCAAATCTGTCCCTTGAAAGTACCTGACTACGGAATTTCTTGCCTCCAGACCTATCATTTGGACATACATTTTTTCAGGTATTTCCATAATTCTTAAATAAGATTTAAAAGTAAAACGCATTTCTGATCTCACCTCAGACTGAGAAGTATCAGTCAGACTCACTGCTGAGAACGTTTCCCGTTCCCAGTTCCCCTCACCTCACCTGGCTCTGCCAATCGGACTTGCAACTTGCAATCAATATTATATAAGAACAAAAAAGTTTAATATGTTCATTAGATCAAGATCTTCGTCTCGATCTCAATGCGGTTTTATTGTGCTTTAGAAAAGCAAATAGGTATCTCTACGATGTCCACTTCTGACGATTCGTGGCAATTTTTTGTTTATAATAGTCCCGTCCATAGGTAAATAAAGGGACTCTACTCCAACAAACTGACTGTTTACTTTCCTTCGTCGGAGATACTTTAGTTACTGTTTAGTGTTTCATTCAGTAATGTGCTAGTGCTGTGTATCTTGGCCAAGAAAGCGAGCTACAACAGTTAAACCATAAAAAAAAAAAAACAGTGGATAACGGCAGTGCAACTGTACTCCTTAAAACCCTTATTCTATCCTGGACCTCAACAGAAGAAATCTAACCTAACAAATTAACGTCATGTCTGATCTTCCAGATGGATGGGTTAGGTGCTCAAGTCGATCAACTGGTGTGTATTGACATAGATCTAATCTAGTAGAGAAATAAAATACATGGATAGAATTAGAATCTAATATAGGCTAAATCTTCTAGATTCTAGACTAATTTAAAAAAAGATATCTAGATCTATGCTATATATTATATCGAGATACAGCCAGCTATTTTTAGATCTAGATACAGGGTAGTCATGCCATCGGGCCTACGCCCGTCCACTCGATTTAGCCCTGGGGGCTCGAGGATGCAGGGAAAGGCTAACTTTGTCAATAATCTCTTGACGATCAGATTTATCTTGGCGTGTCTTGGAAGTCTCCCGGCTTGCAGTTTGCAAGATAAACAATGATGTCTGAGGGAATCAATCAATATTTGCATTCGATAGGTTGGCAGATATTTGAGTCTAGTCTGAGGGCTTATCTCGGAGCTCCACAGGGCTGAGAAGATTGCCGAGGGTAGAGATGGGGAATGCATGGGCCCAAGCTGCTAATTTAGGCAGTGAGGTCCGCAAGAAATATCGTCCCATAACCGTTGTTTCACCCTAGAATCTGGCGTTGAATTATGTGCAAAATTCCAATTATGTAGCGCAGTCTCAAGATCTTGGGGCGACGAATCGTCTGTTGAGGAAGACAGACTATGCTATTGACGAGATGTTAAGCACAGATGGATGACAGGAAGCAGTCAACTGATTTCGCAACGTCATCGACAGCAAGAGAGAATAGTGTTGGGCCCGAGGGTCCCCTTTTGAACGCCTGTAGATGAAGTCAAATTGAAATCTCCGAAGAGCAAAGTCAAGTCTTTGTAATATGAGTCATGCACGAATGAATAAAGTTGAGGAACACGTGAGCTTACTTCCCGGAGTATGACATCTCGCTTGATCGTATTAAATGCATTCTTGACATCTAGTTTCATGATGACCTTTGGAGGATGCGCAAAATTGATGAAATTTTGCACCGCGTGGGAAACGACTTCGCAGCCTAAGCGAGTGCCAACTGTCAGCTGGATAGGGAGGAATTCCGTAGATAATTGGCTCATATGAGGTTTAAAGGCAACCTTAGCTGCCAAACGTCGGTACACGTTGCCGACAGCTATTGGCGAAGATTGCCATTGGGTTTTGACAACGCAAACAATTGCGCTCCGAACATGATGTCTCTAATATACGAATTTGTGCTTTCACAATATTTGACATGGTAGTATGTGACCCATCATTTGCATGTAATTGTTGACCACATGGTACCTGTGAAGGAAAGAGTGTCAATCGCTGCCAAGCTCCAATATCGGATGTGTTGTCTAGAGCGGTATCAATAAGACTAGCGAGACCATCTGCAGGTTTGGGGATGCGCCAGATAATTTTTCTGTTTTTCTTAGCTCGGGAGAGGCGATTAGTAAACAACGGCGATTCGAGTGGTTGGTCATCATTTTTTTTATTGCTAACATAGTCAGGTTGAGAGGGAAAAGTCCCTGATGGTAGGCTCGAAGCACAGTGGTTACAATTTTCGCAGGTCCAATGGACGAGTAAGTCTGCTTGATGCAGGACAAATGAGAAGGGACGTGGCATAATTGACAAGTGATGCATTTCAACCTGGTACTGTTCCTGAGGCATTTGATGCATTGTTGGATAATCCTGCTGTTTGCAGTCGATTGGGTCGAAGCGTGCGGAGGATTGTGTTTCTTCCACATCAGTTTCAATTAAGAACGATTGAGATGAATGCATAACAATGGCAGAGACGGGCCGGATAAGGCGAGTAATCAAAGCTGAAAATGGGAGATAATCAGTGAATATAGAAGGTTTCCGCCGAGTCCTCGGTGAACGGTCTTCAACGCCCATGACTAGAAATAAAGCCTTGTCTTTTGACGTACCCATGTTACCACTGTTCTTTGATTCGCTGTTCTTTGATTAACACTGTTCTTTGATTAACACTGTTCTTTGATTAACACTGTTCTTTGCTTAACACTGTTCTTTGCTTAACACTGTTCTTTGCTTAACATTATTCTTGTTTAACGCTAATCTTGGCTCAACACTTTTCTTTGCTTATCACTGTTATTTGTTTGACATTGTTCTTTGCTTAACATTGTTCTTGCTTATCACTGTTCTTTGCTTAACATTGTTCTAGATCACAGACTTAGTTCTCTTTTCTTTCTTTCCATTCAACCTACTCCGCTTTTCTTCTCCGTGTGATTACAGACCATGATGCAGTGATGCCGTAATCTCCTTTATCTCCTCAATTTGTGACAATGAAAAACTATTTCCGGTTTCCCCGATTTTCGACTATTTATGAGACTGAAATTCTAGCAATCGAGATCTAGATCTAGATAATATGCATATAAATCCAGAATCATCAAAGTAATAAGGTGCTAGGTCTATCTAGATCTAGTTTCGTTTAAGATCTAGATCCAGATCTAGAATTTACGTAGATTTTAGATTTAGGATCTAAAAACTAGATTCTAGATGTATGTAGGCTGTCAGAAAGATCTAGATATATATCGAGATTGAAGTATGCACAAATACTTATTCCCAAATCGAAAACAATCAGGCTGCCGATTAGGGACTTCAACTAGATTTAGGTCTAGTCGAAATGCCGGCCGTCATCTTATTTTCAATAGAAGAAGAAAAAGGACGTTCTATTGAAACTACCTTTCCATGGAGGAATGGAAAGAGTCTCATTTGGGACGCCACAGTTACGGCCACCTCTCAGTCCCACGTTATTGACTGCAATATCCGCTGGGTCAGCAGTGTCAAGAGCCGAAGAGTCTAAAGTTTCAAAATACAGCAATCTCATCAGTAATTATGGCTGCGGTTATTCGGACTATTGTCCAAATAACTAAACCCAGTTATTCGACTATTGTCCAAATAACTAAACCCAGTTATTCGGACTATCTATTTCTTATACTGTTCTTATTTGTGCTATTGACTTTTGATCATCATTATGTGGATTTATTTCACCCAAAGTGTAAAAAAACGTTATTTTCAGTTTTCCTGAAATTTAGATCTAGACTATATCTAGAGATCTAAGATCTATTGGTGTTTATATCATAAAATTTGCCACCAAATGCAAACTATTCATATTTTTGACTTGAAACTTTTTGGGGTTATAGGGAAAAGGTTTATACTTATAGACAATATCCTTGATTACTTTTTACCTTTGGATTACCGGCTCTTTGGAGTATTTGATATAAGTTGAATATTTTGTAAATTTGTATTGATACTTTTTTCTTATCAATTGTCATATTTTGTGTCTAAAAGAAAATAACTGAGTATTTTGGGCTTAGAATTTATCAAATTCATATTCTACTGTTTTCACTGAGCAGTTTGATATATATATATATATATATATATATATATATATATATATATATATATATATATATATATATATATATATAATACATATATCATATATTGAATGAGAGAAAGGTATTAAAACAAATATTTAAAAATATAACCCCCTGTAAAAATTAGCAAAGAGAAATAACTCTGGCAGGACAGTGAAAAAATCATGGACGGAATCGGTTAAATCTAGAAACAAAACAAAGATTTCAATCATCGATTCATACTCAAAGCAACTTACCTTTCTTCTTCTCAGTCTGTACTGTAGTGAATGTTGCCAGTGGTATTTCAGGTCGACCTACCAATGTCCTGTTCACTTAGCTTAACAAGCCTTGAATAGATCTAGATCTAGATCTAGTAGATAAAATATCAGCTCTCTAGATCCAATCTATCTCACTGTCACAAAATTACAAGCTGGCAAATTTGGTTGGCGTTAGAAGGTTTAATGTTTCAAGAAACTCAACTGATAAATGTAGATACATCGTCCACACACAAAGAAAGATCCAACAGGAAGTGAAACTGAAACAACGGCGCAACGAAAAGTAGTCTCTTACCGAAAGCCTTGTGCAAAATTGTCCGAATAACTGGGTTCAGTTATTCAGACTATAGAATTGTCCGAATAACTGGGTTCAGTTATTCAGACTATAGAATTGTCCGAATAACTGGGTTTAGTTATTCAGACTATAGTGAGAATAACCACACCGGTAATTATTTATTTTAACCTGCGGCGTTGGAAACGTCTGGCACGTATGGACCTGCTCCCTTGCTCTTTTTGTCCGGTTTAGGAGCCATGCTCGTTGTTGCAACTGACGAATCCCGGCAGACGGCTTAGTTGTTTGAAAGAATCTCAATAACAATCGTCAGAGGCAACACCGCCAGTGTTCTTTCATGTGTCACCAATATCATCCAGGGGACATAACTCATGAGATGTTATAATTTGACATCGATTTCAAAATCATTATCACTGATGATGGAAGCCCAGACGGCACATTCTATCTCACATTCCTACCCCAGTTAAGTAGCGCAGAAGACTCTACATCTAGGCGTTGTTGTGAATGTGAACAGAATATCTCTAGAGGCTTCCATACGCTAAGATCGATAATGTCATGTGTTTTCAATTACTACGAGAAACCTATTTTCAATTGTTTTCATTTAATTTTAAGTTTCCAGGCTTTGAATGTTTTCTTAAGTTTAGAGCAATTTACCACATACTTCTTTCGATGAATAGAAATACTCTCTATCGTTTCAGTTTTTACGATAAGTAATAATCAACAGCTCAAAATAACTTTTTGATAACAAACAAGTGTCTAAAAAATATCTTCATTAAAGTTCACTGTATATTATTGTATTAGATTCTAAAAACTCAATGAAAAACAGCTACTTTACGGTATATTTCTTCTTATATTTGTAACCTAATCCAACTCAACTCATCATATTATGTAATGTCTGTCTTTCAGGGAAAGATTATTACATGAACGAATTCACCAAAAGAGAGTCAGTGGGAAGTTCCAACTGACAGTGCGACACGATGCTCTGACAAAGTGACTTGCTCTCACCTTCTTGTAAAACACACGGAGTCCCGGCGACCTCAAAATTGGAAAGGGGAGACGATCACAAAATCAAAAGAAGAAGCATTGGAGATACTACAAGGTAGCTTGCTTTTAATGAAATTCAGAAATCTGAATCAATTACCAAGGTCTAAAGCAGTTCAGGCACTAGCTTGGATTATTTAGAGAGTAGATTTTTTGCGTTTATTTATACTGTCACAAGCATGGCCGTAAATAATCTTGGATTATGATAAAGCTGGGTCTTTTGAACTTTGGCTTTGGTTACCTCAGCTCCAAACATCAAATTGATCTGGTTTTATTTAGAACTAAGGGAAGGCAAATTTGATTTTTTTCATGTCATCTTTTTTGATTTAGCAGATTTTGTATCTCACCGCCTTTTTGGTTACTACTGTTGAATGGAGAGACAGTCGAATTTAAAGTAGGGGGGGGGGTCAGATCACGCTAATGTTACATATTTCACAAATGTTTTGTATAAGTTGATGATGACTAATTCCTCTATATCAGGGGTCACCAAACTTTTATAAAAATAAGCCGGATAACTAAGAGAATGCTGACTGCAGGCCGGGTAACTATTTTATTCAATCCATACATTAAACACATAAAGAGGTGAAGACAACAAGCTATTGATTTATCAACACACACAAAAAAAAAAAAAAACTAACAAAATACACACATAACAAAATGAAAAGACAACAAACATATATAACTACAAAACACAAAAAAAAAAGGCAAAGAAAAGACAACAAGTAATTTTTTACCAAAAAGTTATCAAATTAAGTATTGCTGTAATAAGATATATCAGACCCTGATGCACACACACCTGAATCTCCCAAACCAAATGGCAGAACAAAACAACAAAAAATATCTAAAAAATGAGATTTCCGGCATGACGGTGGTGGGTCGGTGGACTGTAGTTTGGTGATCCTTGCTCTACATTATAGGGATGGTACATGCGCAGTAGTGTCCCTTTGATTATTTTAGTCATTGCACTGTTAAATGCATAACATTCATTGAGTTTCTATTATTAATTCAGATTAGTGACAAAATTCAACCCACTATACGCAAATTTTATAACACCAGAAAAGTGAAATGTGACGTATAAATGTAAATAATCCTGTAATTTTGCGTTGGCATATTATTTTTAAGTAAGTTCGACATTTTGCAAAGAAAAGGTTTACAGATATTTCTAAAAATTATTTTAAGGTCAATCAATATAAAGGGAGTAGTTTTGTGGTAAAACATCTCAATCGAGTGGTACCCGATTAAGTACACCATCCACATTTCCACTGACTAGGTTTGATCAAAGAGTTTGAATCCCTCAACATACACGAGTTACAAGTCTTGATCTCTAGTCCTATGAAAATGGTCATCCGGGTATTAATGGAGATTCTAGCCGATTGACGGCATCAAAGATATTTTTATATTAAAGCAGTTCTAGTTTGATTTCTAGATCTCTATAATCCGAAAATCTCCAAAAAAAAGGTAAAGGCTACTAATAATCGAATACCCGGGCATGAACAGAGGACACTCACTGCCTTCATAATTGTTGGCTTTAGTTTTAAATGTCGACTGAATATCAACACATTGTTCTTGCCAACTGCAATGTAGATCTAGAGTTCTACCACCCTGGTAACTTGTCCATACAATTCACCTGCTCAGTGAGCTGGCTTTCATCTTGTCTATTAAAATCCGGAAAATTGTCTTGGCAAAAGAGCAATGTTGATGAAAATTAAAATCAATGTCAAAACGCATGGCATGGTATCATTTTATTGCTTACACGAGGGGGAGGGGGTTGTGGCTTGTGCGGCCGTTTTTGGCATGCTGATTTCTTGTGTTATTAGTGTTGGGTAAAGTGGGGGGGGGGGGGGGGGGGGGCAATGCTTGGAATCTTTTGTCAGGTTTTTTGTTGTTGTTCGGAAAATAGAATGTTAATTCTACTGACCAGTTACTTGGAGCTACATTTCTTCATTTGGTTTTGCATGTCAACATCTACAGAAGGAAAGTGCAAGACCTAAACTATTGACGAAAGCAACATGCCGACGTGCTATTGACTGTAGTGTAGACATAAGTGTAAGAAGACAGGATAGGCAAAGAAGGAAAAAGGCCTTTTGTTGAAGGCATTTCCAGGTGATTGACTTACTTGACTATACTGTGTTGCGGCCTGGTCTTTGGGCAAAGCCGCCTCAGCGCTCTCAGTGATTTTCGCTGATAGGATCCTCCGCTGTTTTTGATCTCTGGCGATTGACCGTAGTAAGTTCGGGTCTTTCCTCGTTTTCAGTTTCATTTGCTCCGCTAGGCTGGAGAGATCTTTATTAATCACCACCGGGAGTGAAGTCAATGGTCTTCTTCTAAATTTGCTTCCAGATGACGTCATGGAGTAAGCTCTCATCGCTTTATTGGCGGAAATATCCTCTTTCTCTTCCTCAGATGTGTCCTGAAAGGCGCAAACAGAATAATGAGAGTGTTTTTTTCTTAGGTGTTTGTTTGTAAAATACGAACAGTTCTTGGCTTTTGTGTCTGTATGTTTTCGCTTTCTTAGGTTTCTCTGTGTTTATGTTTGCGTATTCTTGTAAGGTGGCACATTTATCATGAGTTTCAGCTTTGAATTCTTTCCATTTTCATCGATTTCAGTGATAAAAAAAATCATGAGTACTTCAAGGAAATCTAATAATAATATACACAGTAGTCGCTGGATAAACACACGCCCTTTTGGCGCTGAGAAAGGCGTGCGTTTATGCGTACCGTGTATTTATGTGAAATCACTGGGAGACAACTCTTTAAAGGTAAAAGATCTCATGGATTATTGTTGATTACAGCCCTTGATTATCACACATTAACATGAATGGTGTGTAAGTGTATTACTGATTGCTTGCTCACTTTTGTTCTTTGTTTCTTATGGGTTTTTGTTGTTGATTTTCTTTGTTGTTGTTTTTATTTGCTATCTTGGAAAGCAGATCAGAAGTCATACAGATTTCTGGAAGATAATGCTTTGGTTCTTCTCAGCTTTGTAAAGTAAAAGAAGTGACAGCACAAAGGTAGATCTAGATTTATCAATAATTATCTGGCTCAAAACAAACCCTTTAACCATGTACACTCGATCTCGAGAGCCAATCACTCGTGGTCTGCGAATATTAATCCCCACCCTCACACCCTTACTTTTTTTCGTCCAGTGGGTGCATCACCCGTCACCGATCGTAGTATATACAACAATTCCATTGCATGCTCACTGCCGCAGCCAATCATACCGCACTTTGGGTTAATCGATAAATTTGCGATCCACACAATAATGTCTGGACAGCCAGCCGTTGACTGACTTTGATCATCGAGAAATCAGAGACTGGGACACTAGGAGGAGCGTGATAGACAGAGTAGGCCATACGTGACGTAAGACTGTCTTGACACTTTTGTCTGGGTAGTGCTCGGATAGACAATGAAGCTAGACATGGAAGGAGACTGACACGGGCGCCCTAGTCCTAGCATTATTCCGCTACAGTGTGCCATCTGTTCTCATGTTATTGTTATAATATTTCTGACAAAAACTCAACTAAAGACTCGTTTTAAGCCCTCTAACGGATGGGTATGAAGTTGCATTATAGTAAAAAAGCATGCCTTTATGTGTTTCCACCATGTCCACACACTGTTATTAAATAGTAAAAATTTGGTCAACAGAGGAAGGCGTGTGTTTATGCTTTTATGAAGTGTGCATTTATCCAGCGATTACTGCATTGATTAAGCAGAAGGAGAAAGACCTGTCATCACGTTCCCTAAGAGTGAAGTTTTTTGTTTTGATGACATACGGATGTTTCCATTTCAGGGGTAAAAGACATTGAATTGACTTCAAAAATGAGTTCTAAGATTGTGACTTACTAACGTTGCTTGATTTATGTTTTTAAGTCATTGAAAAGACTGTTCTTTCTTCCTCTTTCAGGTTATCGCAAAAGGATCGTCAGTGAGCAAAGTACGTTTGTTGATCTCGCCACAGAACATTCTGATTGCAGCTCTGCCAGAAGAGGAGGTGATCTTGGCTCGTTCGGACCTGGTCAGATGCAGAAACCATTTGAAGAGGCATCGTTTGCCTTGCAGGTGAGTAGTTTCCTTCTATGTGTACAACTGTGTCAAGGTCATGTCGCAGTGACTCAACATTTAAAAACAATTTTTTACATCATCCGTCATCATCATGGAAAAGCATGTGAGCTGTCAGCTCATCAGATATGGGGGACTTGGAAGTCCCAGATGCAAGGCGTCAGCCTCTTAAGCCAAAGGTCTTGGGTTCAAGCCCCACCAACTGTTGAAATATTTTCTCAAATTTGTTCAAGTAATAGCCCCCTGGTCCAGGTAGGTGGATCCACACCTAGCCCCATCAGAGACGGATGATAAGAAGGGGGTCCCGTCTGCAGACCACAACAGTGTGCACATTAAAGATACCTTGTCTGTTTACAGGGCGGAATTTAAAATCCTACCAAAAACCCTGAGATCACCTTAGTTTTGGATGTGGCAAAAATCGAATCAAATCAAATCGAAATCATCAGGTATGAATGCTTTCAAAGCTTGTATCTGGTTAGAGAGAGCAACGCCAGCACAGCTGATGTGGCCGTGTTTATAGAAATAATAGAACGGCTGATGAAAAAATAGCCATGGGTGGTTGGTGGGTACTACTAGTGGTAGCCCATACTTCTTCTTTTTGATGTTCTTGCAAGTCCTTCCTTTATCTTGCTGTTTCCCCCAAAGCAACCCAGAGACCACTCCATGTGGTAAAGATGGTAAATTCCAATCATAATACTGATAAACAAAGTCTGAAGAATAGCCAAATCAATGTACAGTACAGAAATAAAAATTAAAAATGATCTGAAATTAGACCATGTAAAAGGTGGGAGGAACATGTAATATTTGAAGCAATTAATTAAAGACCATTTACATTGGTGGGAGGGGAAAACAAGTGTTAAGATAGGGAAGCTTGGAGAAAAGTCATTGCCCAAAATAAAGTAAACAAAACAAACAAATGAGAACATACACTGTTCACAAGAAGCTGTGAATTTTATTTTAATTTATTTTTGTATATATATTTCAGGTCGGAGAGCTGAGTGAACCTGTGGGACTGATTCTGGGGTGCATATCATTCTTCGTGCGGCTTGAGCAACATGGTTTTGCCCAATAACCAGCTTCTTTAAGTGTGTTAAATGAAACTTACTGTTTGTTTTTTGTTGTTTTGTTTTTTTGGGTGGTTGGGGGTTTGTTTGTTTTTATTTTAATCCAACCAAAAAAAATGAAATTCTTTGATACGATTGTAATGTATGAAAATGTAACTTTTGATTTGGTCATCTATTTCATGCGTTTGGGAAGAAACAAAAACATGCCTTGGTATTGTTTCAAATGCACACCAATGCTTGCAGTTACCTGCTTATGTACAATTTGACTTTTGATATTGTGTCTTGATGATTTCCTCTTATAGCTAGTGGGAGGTAAAATGCTCAGTTCTTTAACAAATAGATATTGAAATTTCTTCATCTCTTTAATGGATATATGTCAGAAGTATACCTTTGGAAATTCTGTTTGTATTGATAGCTTCTTAATTTGAAATTATAGTTATTTTTATTCTGAATGAGCCGTTCACTCTTTACATTTATTTTTACTAAATTTATTTTAATATTCCAGCTGAAATTAATGTTTCCATGCCCTACACCACAGTTGAATTCTAATCTGAACTGATTTTATTTTAGAAATTGACGTTGATCTCTTTTTTTTTTTTCTTTTCACTTTTCTCTTTTGTTGTTTTTTTTTGTGTGGAAATTCTGTGTGAATGAATTCAAACAAAGACTCTTAGCTCTTTGTCACCAGGCATCCATTAGATTTAAGAGGTTACCAGTTTGGTAAACTTTTATTTTAGAGGGAAAAGGTGGGGGGGGGGGTAGTTTGCAGTAGATTTGACTTGAAGTACTCTACACATACTCTTTGGTTGGTAAAATTTATAGACATTTGTATTCAAGAAAATTTGCCATAAACTTGTCATGAACTCTGTTTTAAATATTATTTTTAAGTCATGAGTTCTGGAAGGATATTATTTTCAATTCTCTGTAGAATTAATACATATTAGTATCAAGGATACATGATAATTCTGTTTCAGACTCTTTTAAAAACACTACTGATACTTTTTTGTTGTTTAGATGGAGTTGTCTTTTTCTTTTCAGAGTTATTTCCCACTTTGAGTTTAAGCTACTTCTGGTTAATTTTCATATATACGATAGTATTCTGGTTTATTATTGTCATACGATAGTATTCTGGTTTTTATTATTGTCATACGATAGTATTCTGGTTTATTTTCATATGAGAGTATTCTGATTTATTTTCATATAAGAGTCTTCTGGTTTATTTTCATATAAGAGTCTTCTGGTTTATTTTCATATGAGAGTATTCTGTATATTTTCATATAAGAGTCTTCTGGTTTATTTTCATATTAGAGTACTCTGGTATATTTACGTATGAGATAATTTTTGTCAGTGTCGCTTCACTGAATGTCAGTCTACAAGACTTTCAGATTTTTAGTGTTTCACATCAAAATGTAGCCTACTACTATCTGTGGATGGGAGCTTTTTTTTTCTGTGTTATCGTATGTGAACTATTAGATTACAGTTATCTCATGTTGTAGGTTTATACATTTGAAGAGAATGACTGGTGATATTGATCTGTATATTTTGTGTGCATATATGCTGGAACGATGAGAGACGTAATAACTGTTGGCCTTTGTCCACATTCTGACTGGGTAACTAACACTAACAGGTGCAATTATGACCTGCTCAGGTTTTTCATCTGATTGATTTAATCCTGTGTTTCTACTTCTATCAAAAGGAAACGTGTACTTATTGGTGAGATCATTAAACTCAATTGCTTTCCTTTAACTTCTTGTACGCAATATGATGTATGTCAATCACAATGTCTCTCAATTTTTTTTTCTCGCAATTATATTTTTGGGATTGGGAGCCTGCATTTTTCTGAAAACTTATCCTGTTCACAGTTAGTTGCCATTCTTTTACTTTTCCAGAAGGAAAGTCCTAAAACGACCAATTCTAGAAGGAAAGTCTTAAAACGACCAATTCTAGAAGGAAAGTCTTAAAACGACTAATTCTAGAAGGAAAGTCTTAACACGACCAATTCTAGAAGGAAAGTCTTAAAACGACCAATTCTAGAAGGAAAGTCTTAAAACGACCAATTCTAGAAGGAAAGTCTTAAAAACGACCAATTCTAGAAGGAAAGTCTTACGACCAATTAAAAAAAACCCAAAAACTTTTGACTCTTTGATTGCTTTGTTATGTTTTGTTGTTTTTTGGGGTTTTCTTTTGGGATGGGATGGGATTGTTGGCAGGGGAAAGATTGTTTTATGTTGTCTGTCTCTCTTGTGGTAATAGTGGTCCAAAAGTGGGCAGTTGGCGGATGCTGCTGGTAGATTCTTCTACCCTATTCCTTTCACACTTTCACATGTCTTTCATTTGGCTATGGATCATCTTGCCGTAATTAACCGAGTTTGTCTCATTTCTGATGGGACAGGCAGATTCAATAAAAAAATGTTTACAAAAGATTAGCTTGTCAGCTGTACAACATTTTAGATGTAAAATGGACACATGGTGTGACCAGAAGCCATATTTATTGGGTCATGTGTCAAGTTGGGGATTACTGGGGGGAGGAGGAAGGGGAGGTTCTATTAATATTAAAAGAGGCACCACTTATGGAGTAAATACAGTATTCAATCTTCTCCTTTTTTTCTTGTGAGATATAGGCTGAAAATTTTCCATTCTGTGTGTGTGTGTGTGTATGCTTGTACATTAAGAAAAATAAAATGTTTTAACGTACATTTAAGGATCTATCATATTTGTTGTATTATGGTCAAATAAAATAAATAAAGTACATTCAAAGATCATATGTTTAAGAGTTATTTCATTAACGTTATCAACAGCATAATTAAAAGGAAGATTTGAAGAAGATAAAACTACAGCAGATTGTATGAATTTCTTGTAGTTATAAGGTCAATTGAAAGTCAGGGCGTCCCATATGTACAACCAGTGGCGACGGTGACTTAGCGGTTAGGCTGCCGGACTGGGGACCATGAGGTCTTGAGTTTGGATCCTAGCAAAGCCAGGTTTGAAGAAGTTGTGGGAGAGACATGTTACACGCATTTTCCCCACTCTACCCAGGTGCGAATGGATACAAGCTTGGGAGTAAAAACCTGCTTCGTACTAGCGTCCTGGCCAAGAGGTGATTATTGTCATGTGTTCCACTTCATGCTATAGAAACCGAGATAAGCTCTGGCTCTATAGGCCTTAAGGGCCATGAAGGAACTTTGCTATTTATAGGGTGGATTTGAGTATTTTTTTAAAAGTGCTTTCAGACTATATGTATATTTTTTTCTGGATGTTGAGATTGTGTTATTTTTATTTTGTTTGATGCCTGTTTTTATTTCTTTTTGTCTTGTTATTTTTTTGTTTGGCTTTACTTTTCTTTGATTGGTTATGGTATTGTTTCGGGGGGGGCTCTGCTGATAGACCTTCCTTCATTCCTTTCTTTTAAAAAAATTTATCTTTCATCTTGCTGCTTCCTTAAATTCACCCTGAGATCACCACATATGATGGACGATGTTAATTACAATGAAACATTTTTTTTATTTGTAATGGGTGGAGTTCCTGTTATTTCAGGTTGGCTTATTTTGTATTTTGGCTTTAGGATTGTTTTTATCTTGTAATAAATCTTGTTCTCATGTTCACACAATGTGCTAAACACATAAAATCATTACAAATAAATTCTTTTCTTTCTCTCACATTGTTCTATTAAAACCATGGAATCTTTTAATTGTCAATTTCTCATGGTGTTTTTGTCGGGATGGTTGGCGGACACTGCTGGTAGGTCCTTTGTTCCGGTTTTGCGATCTCGGTTTCGAGTCGTGTTTTCTACAGTTCTGCTGATTTGGTTTGTGTATCAAGACTTTGCTTATCAGTTTCTCAGGTTTTTTTTGTTCAAGTGTTGTTCAGGTGTTGTAAGTATTGTTTCTCGTTCTTTTTGTCAAGCTTGTAGGTAAGTAGTTGACTATTATTTCAATTTCATTTCTCATTTGATATACTACGCTTTTCTTTGATCTAGAGAAAATGGCGAATATGCCTAGGCCCGATGTTGAGAGAGTTGCTCCTCTCTATATCCTAGTCACCGCCTTGTCCTCCCTCATGTCTTATCATGGGAAAGAAATTGATGGTCTTACATTTTGTCTGGCTCTTGCCAAGGTGTTGGGGCAGGGTTGGATAGATGGCGCTCAACGTTTGGGTGGGAATTTGGAGAATCTATGCGAAATCAAGGGAAGCCAGAGGAAAATTGTTAACGTTGGGGTTCACCCTGAAAGGTTTGCATTTTTCACTATTATTTAACAACCCCTTCAATCTGAACGATTCTTCTGTCCCTTCCACAAAATTAATCGTTGGACGACTCCCCCTTAGTGGTGACAATGATATAATTGTAGAAAATTTGGAAACAATGGGAATCAAACTCCTTTCCCCCTAAAATATGAATGTTATAGAAGTGAGGTCAGAAGTTGGACCCCATTACTGACAGGTCGACGATTTGTGTATATTGAGCTACCATCGACTAATTTACCTTTGGCTTTTAAACTTGGTAATTGGTCGGCGTCTCTCTATTATAGGGAACAATTGAGACCAAAAAAGAACACACTTAATCAAAAGAGAAGTGACGAAGGTAAAGAGGATAAAAAGAAGGATGAAACAAATGAAAGAACGAAAGGAGGAGGTGAAAGTTTAATATTCTACACCAAAGCAGTCCTCACAACCAACAATGTGAGTCATGACAATATGAATAAACACACGGAAAACACGGAGGAAAGGGAATGAGGAAGAAAACAATATTGACTAGTATGACATGAGTCAAAGGGGGAGAACACGCCAGCCACTTATAAATGAACATGTTCTCCACAAGTCACGAGCAAAAGAGGGCGGAAGAGGACAGTCGCTTAACAGACTAACAGACAAGAAAAAAGAGCGCGGGAGTGTATCAGCAATAACAAGGTACACTTCTAACCCCCTCCTTCCCAAACTCAATCAGTCGAATCGGTGCAAAATAGCACCAATAATGAGGTAACCGATCACCGCTAGTATTGAATGAATGAATTGTGACTTTTTTTTTCCTTGCGACTCGGACCGAATTTTCGGACAGACTTAACGTTCATGGCTGGGTTAAAAGTTTTGTCTCTAAACTGTAGAGGCCTAAATAGCAACAAAAAGTGGAAAAGTATATTTAACATTTGTAGTAAATATAACATTGTGTCTTAACAAGAAGCTCATGTAACGAAGAATAATAATAATAAAGACCTACGGGAAATTGAGTGGAGTGGACACATCGCTTTCTCATACGCTACAAATAGAAGTAAAGGACAATTGATTCTTATCCACAGATCTCTAAAATTTCAAAAGCTTGTCACTCTTCCCTTAAAATCCGACGAGTAACTGGTATATCTTTATGTGTTGATAATATGAATTATAAAATCATCAACGTCTATGTTGCGTCTGATACAGACGAGCTGTTTTTGATCTCTTATCACAGTATGACTTTGTCAATATCATTTTATGTGGAGATTTCAATATTGTCATGAATAACCAATTAGACATAATTTCAGGAAATGATCATAATCCAAGAGAAATTCATAATTTCAGTAAATTTGTTTCAGAAAATAATTTAACGGATGTGTGGAGATTTCTAAACAAAGATAAAAAGAATACACTTGGCATCGCTCCACACCGTTTACTGCGAGAAGACTAGGTTACACGTTCGTTTGTAATAGTTTTTTTGTCAAATATAGTTAATTTCAAACATATAGAAATCCCATTTACAGATCACAAGGGGGGTATCACTTATTGTTAAACCTCAGGGTGCAACAAGAGGTAACTCTTTGTGGAAGATTAAGGGGGAATGCCATTTTTGACGAAAATGGGACAAATTTAGTCTATCATACTAGTGGATAGAGCGGTTCATTTCCGTCATAATGATATCATAGAAGATGCTCAGTATCGATTCTTTGAATGTAGACGAATTTTTTAGAAACAACACGGCTATTATACAATAAAAGTTAGAATTATTATCTAAAGTACCGCAAGTTGGTACTTATTTTGATTGTCACAATAAACGCTATCCAAAACAACCTTATTTGAGGATATATTATATATATTGCCTTAAATTGGCCGGAAGTTACGGAACGTACATGTATTCCACACACCTATTATCAAAAGGCACCATCTCAAAATGAGTAAAAAGGTGCTGGTGCACTTGAAACAGTGTCAATAAGAAGTAGTTGAGAGCATATCAAGGTTTTATGATGTTTCAAAGTATTATCCTACTCTTTTCTTAGGTTTATGGGAGAAAAATGTATTCAAATAACAGAAAATGGGGGGAAAAATACGATTTTCTCAGAATGTCCTTTTTTTCGTTCATTATTTCCTATCTACTTTTTTATTTCTCGATGTATCTTCATGAATGATCATATGTTTTTTTATATGTATTATAGTTTTTGGAAAAAAATAATTTTTTGTCCAACATTTTTGTATATTTTTGGTTCTCATATGCTATTTTCAGAAATTCATAAAATCAAAACTTATGAATGAAACAAAAATCCGACACGATCGAATTTAAATATTGTATCAAATAAGATGTGTGCCAAGTTTGAAACAAATTTGTTGAAAAATGAAAAAACCTATCGATATTGAAGTTGGTCAAATTTGGGGGCAAAATCCAAGATGGCCGCCGTTTTCATGACAACCCCTTTATGAAAGACTCTTGAAAGATCGAATATTTGTTAACAAAATGAACGGCTTAATTGACGTTTTTTTTAATGAAATCACACGATATCATATTATCAACCCAAATGAGAAATGGGAATTATTTAAAGCTCATTATACCAAGTCTTTCTCCATTGGTCATTCCATCCAAAAGGCTAAAAAGAAATATAAGAATTAAGCTAGGAAACTAGATGAAATCGCTTTAGTTAATCCAAATGATAGTACAACTACACATGAAATTTTAACTTTAAGAAAAAGAAACTGGAAATTATCTCTCTGCACAAAGCTCGTGGTGCGCAAATACACTCAAGAAATAAATGGTTAGCGGAGGGGAGAAAAATACAAAATATTTTCTTAATTTTGAAAGATCAAAAGCTGTCCATTCTACAATAACTGGGCTCAAAATTGATAACATTACCAGTACCGAACCCTTACAGATCTTGAGCAACACTCGTGAGTACTTTCAAAAATTATACACTAAAGATGAGGATTGACGACTGATTTTACTAATGTTAATAGTATTATGCACGACTGCCAGTTTAACAAAGAAAGAGATAATGACGGCATTCTTCTCGATGAAAACCTAGATTTAGAAGAAATAGGGACAGCCCTAATGAAACTTAACATAAACACAGCGCTCCTGTAACTAGTGGAACAGATGGGCTTACACCAAATTTTTATAAAATGTTTTGGCTGCACCTTAGACATCCTTTATACGATAGTTTTATTGAATTTATTAAAACAGGAAAGCTTACCCTATCTCAATGACGTGGAATAATAACCCTTATTCATAAAGGTGGTAATATGGATAGATCAGAACTTACAAATTGGAGACCAATCACATTAACCAATACAGATGATAAAATATTTTCCAAGGTATTAGCATTGCGCCCGCAGTTGGTTCTTAATTACATTATTCATAAAAATCTAAATGGATTTATGAAAGGCCCATTGTTGATTGTTTAACATCTTTAATTCTTTTATTTTTATGTTATGAAATATATCCTTCCCTAAGAAGTTCGTAGCTTTTTAGAGATAAATAGATTCGGAGTGCTAGATCCATGTTCGATGATGCACTCCAGTACAGTAGTGTGCACCATTTGAAACATCAGCTGCACACATTCAGTTTGTGCTATTTCATTTTGGTCTCTGCTCATTATACCAGCATATAAATTGACGAAATTATGGTGGGAAATCGGACGATAAGTCTTTTGAATACACACCAGCAAGTCTTGAAATACCAGTATCTACATCTTTATCGAACGTTTTCAGGATACACGAACTGAGTCATACTCACAACTCAGTTAAAACACCAAAACTCTGCAGCACCATGGAATAATATGCCTCAATACATTTTTCTAGTGCACTTTTCAATTGATCAATGATGATATAAAAGTAAAAAAAGGTGCCGACTTAAAACGTTTGCTTGCCCGAAATCCCTTCCACAGCCAATGTGACATCTCCATCCCTGACATGCTTCTTACGCTTGGGTAACCACCGACTTTCAGATTTGCATGTGCTGCGACCACAACGATCACGTGTCTGATGCTCGTCACAATAGTCTAACCTCTTTCGACTTCCATCCAACAATTTATCCAAGCTTTTCAGACGAGCGGTAGCTGGTGTTAGTTCAATGGTGAGACTGAATTTATCCAAGGTCTTCAGACGAGCGGTAGCTGGTGTTAGTTCAATGGTGAGAATGGATTTATCCAAGCTCTTCAGACGAGCGGTAGCTGGTATTAGTTCAATGGTGGGAATTTGCAGCAAATTGCCCTTACGGTTGAATCGCTGCAAAATGTAAGGCGAAATATGACAATAAGTGACAACTCCACTAATAAAGACAAAACAAACACGTGCCGTTTCGAGTATAAACTTTTACTGGTACAAGCTCCTTCGTATTATGCAAAATGTAAGTAACACCAAAGTTTACACATCAGAGCAACTTCAAGGATCAATGATGTCCAGGTGTTTAGCCAACACATCTGCTTCATTTCGTGTGCTGCTATTCTGAGTAGCATCCCCAGATATTTCCGGGGAGAGCACTTTGAAAGTGGTGGTTCCCCTGAAAACGTTTGCTCTGATATCAGCTTGTGAAGACCATCATTGAGTATCAGATGAGTGTTTTGAAGCAATGCATTCTGGGTACATGTAATTATGACAGTTGGTCTACAATACAATTTACAAAGAATGTATACAGGCGTTGTAATAATTAAGAAAAGATGAAACTGCTTCAACACAACAACCCACAGCTGGCTGACCAACTAGATTCAAAGAGGGGAAGTGCAAGGAATACATGTGTACAGCCAACTAATTTATTCTTGTTTTTAAAGATTCGTTTCATGCCAGTGTAAGTACTAGATGGTATTAATTATGTCTGATCACATATATTTTCAAAGTTGTTGTCCTGATCTAACACTAACACGCATTGAATCAGATTGTCCTCAAGACTGCCCTGTATGACAAATTGATGAATTTCAGAAAACGATCCACAGGTTACTGATCCATCATATGGTCAGCGAAGAATGGGTTGTTAGTTGGTCTGATGGCAAGATGTCGGCATTTCAACCCAAAAATTGTGAGTTCAAGCAACGACGGTTGAAATCTTTTCTCGAATTTTTTTTTCAAGTAAAATCGACCCCACCCTCCCCCTCCCCACCCCCTGGTTCCATAGGAGACGAACGATACACAAGAGGTCCCTTATGCATATCAGAACACTGTGCCCGTCAAATATATCTTGGATGTTTACAGGGTGGTTTGGACAAAATTTTAAATCCTACAAGAAACCACGAGATCACCTACAAAATAAATAAAAAAAAAAACCAATAAAAAAAACTTGATGAAACCAATAATCATATCAATTAACTATTTGCAGATTTTTTTTTGTTGACATCCTAGTTCGACTATAGTACGGAAGTGTGTTTCGACAAAAATTGATTATAATTTATATTGTCCAATCAGCCCCAAAACGCCCATATGATTACCGGTACCGATATCTCTGGGACCAACAATTTCATTACAATTGTGCATCCTCGTACAGCCAACAATTTCATTACAATTGTGCTTCCTCGTACAATTTCATTACAATTATGCCAACAATTTCATTACAATTGTGCTTCCTCGTACAGCCAACAATTTCATTACAATTGTGCTTCCTCATGCAGCCAATAATTTCATTAGAATTGTATTTTCTCGTGCATCCAAAATTTCATTACAATTGTATTTTCTCGTACAGCCAACGATTTCATTACAAGTGTACATCCTCGTACAGCCAAAGATTTCATTACAATTGTACATCCTCTGTACAGCCAAAGATTTCATTACAATTGTACTTCCTGATGCAGCCAAAGATTTCATTACAATTGTACTTCCTGATGCAGCCAAAGATTTCATTACAATTGTACATCCTCGATGCAGCCAAAGATTTCATTACAATTGTACATCCTCGTACAGCCAACGATTTCATTACAATTGTACTTCCTGATGCAGCCAAAGATTTCATTACAATTGTACTTCCTGATGCAGCCAAAGATTTCATTACAATTGTACTTCCTGATGCAGCCAAAGATTTCATTACAATTGTACTTCCTGATGCAGCCAACAATTTCATTACAATTGTACTTCCTGATGCAGCCAAAGATTTCATTACAATTGTACTTCCTCGTACAGCCAACGATTTCATTACAAGTGTACTTCCTCATGCAGCCAACAATTTCATTACAAGTGTACTTCCTCATACAACCAAAGATTTCATTACAAGTGTACATCCTCGTAAAGCCAAAGATTTCATTACAATTGTTTCATTACAGCCAAAGATTTCATCACAAGTGTACTTCCTCGTACAGCCAACAATTTCATTACAATTGTACTTCCTCGTACAGCCAACGATTTCATTACAAGTGTTTCCTCACACAGCCAACAATTTCATTACAAGTGTACTTCCTCATACAACCAACAATTTCATTACAATTGTACATCCTCGTACAGCCAACAATTTCATTACAAGTGTACTTCCTCGTACAGCCAACGATTTCATTACAAGTGTACTTCCTCGTGCAGCCAACGATTTCATTACAATTGTACTTCCTCGTGCAGTCAACAATTTCATTACAATTGTTTCATTACAATTATCCTCGTACAGTCAACGATTTCATTACAATTGTACATCCTCGTACAGTCAACGATTTCATTACAATTGTACATCCTCGTACAGCCAACGATTTCATTACAATTGTACATCCTCGTACAGCCAACGATTTCATTACAATTGTACATCCTCGTACCTTTCATTACAATTGTACAGCCAACAATTTCATTACAATTGTACATCTGTATAGCCAACAATTTCATTACAAGTGTAATTCTTCGTACAGCCAACGATTTCATTACAATTGTATTTCCTCGTACAGCCAACGATTTCATTACAATTGTACATCCTCGTACAGCCAACAATTTCGTTACAAGTGTAATTCCTCGAGCAGCCGACAATTTCATTACAATTGTACTTCCTCGTGCACTCAACACTTTCATTACAATTGTACTTCCTCGTGCAGCCTTTCATTACAATTTCATTACAATTGTATTTCCTCGTGCAGCCAACACTTTCATTACAATTGTACAGCCAACACTTCCTTCCTCGTACAGCCAACAATTTCATTACATGTACAATTGTTGTACTTCCTCGTGCAGCCAACACTTTCATTACAATTGTACGTCCTAGTGCAGCCAACAATTCCATTAAATTGTACGTCCTAGTGCCTTTCATTACAAGTGTAATTCCTCGTGCAGCCGACAATTTCATTACAATTGTACTTCCTCATGCAGGTAATAATTTCATTATAATTGTACTCCCTCGTGCAGCCAACACTTTCATTACAATTGTCCTAGTGCAGCCAACAATTCCATTACAATTGTATTTCCTCGTGCAACGATTTCATTACAATTGTACTTCCTTGTACAGCCAACGATTTCATTACAATTGTACTTCAGCCAACGATTTCAGTATAATTGTACTTCCTTGCACAAACGATTTCATTACAATTGTATTTCCTCTTGCAGCCAACGATTTCATTACAATTGTACTTTCTCGTGCAGCCAACGATTTCAACGATTTCAGTACAATTGTACTTCCTCGTGCAGTTTCAATAATGTCATTACAATTATACTTTCTCGTACATTCAATAATGTCATTACAATTATACTTTCTCGTACAGTCAATAATGTCATTACAATTATACTTTCTCGTACATTCAATAATGTCATTACAATTGTACTTCCTCGTACAGTCAATAATGTCATTACAATTATACCTTCTCATACAGTCAACGATTTCAGTACAATTGTACTTTCTCGTACATCCAACAATTTCATTATACTTGTACTTCCTCATAAAATATCAAACTTTATAGGCCCTATTGGCACCAATACAAATCGGCTATGTGTCATTGGTTTGTCTGAGTGGGGATGAGTGGAAGGGTGAAATTGAGAAGCTAAAAATATTTTTGGAGTAGAGACACCATTCACTATTTTACTTCCATCAACAAATAGATGTTTGACAATGAAAACAATGATTGGAAAACAATGAGTCGGTAAACTGATCGCAAACATTTCGGTCTATGCTTTTTCTGGCTTGTATATATAGTTGTAGTATTAGTTGTAGTAGCTGTATTGTAAGTTTGCAAAGCAAACCATTTAAATCGAAGGCTTGCACTGCCAGCATTAAAAAAACATCGTTAAAAAACCAACCGTCTTAAGAGGCCAGTCTTCAGAAGACATTAAATTGGCGGTTTCTTTTCAGCTACGGGCGAATTTTGAAAACGCAGGGGGGGGGGGATGTAACCTAAATAATAATTTCTTGGCATTTGGCAGACAGACCTTGAGGCCAGCAGCTCAAAACAAGAATGAAGAGAGTGGTATATTATATAAGACCGATTATGAAGGAAGAAACTTTGTGGATGTTAATCGTCTTATTCGTCTGATGGGTGTATGGCGTCAACATCAAAGGGCCTGACACTGGTTATGATCAGCTAATAAAGATTATATGTGCTGTATATTTTTAACGCACTTTTATTAGAAATAGCATTATCACAGCGTCCAGTTCCTTCTTTACATAGACCAGAACTGAGAATGGAATCTCATTCAGGATCATTATTTTCTCTGTCTGATTCTGACACTCTGCAAAGGGAGATATAAATAAAGATTACTAACATTTCTCAATTTAAATAATCACTAAAGACTAAAACTGATCCTACTGTAAACCCCATGCCGTATAACTGCCCTCATGTAAATAACATGACCTGTAAACTTAAAATGTCACGCAAGAGCATCTCAGTTACAAATGACCAGAGCAGGCTACCGAGCGTCATTCTATTCTACGTGTTTGAAAACTCATTCAATCCTAATCCATCATTCTGTTCAACAGACACAACGCCCTCCTATTATGTCTAATATTTCTGACTGATAGATTGATGCGCACCTCTCCCATCTTCTTTCTGCCTTCATACCTCATGGCCAATCCCGTCCTCACCAACTGTACCCCCACCCAGCCCCAAAGCCACTCCTTGCTTGTCATAACCAAGTCATCTTTGCCATCTTAGAAACGCTGGCACGTCGTACCACGCGCTTAGCTGTGCAACACGCTGCAAGTCTTTCGCTCCCGGAAACGAGGCTACGCACGCTTACCTCATCACCTCATCTTTGTTGTCTACGTCGCCGATATCGCCTTGCTCCAAGTTTTGGCGCCATGCGAATAATGATATAGGGATTAATTTGGGATATTCTTGATATGGAATGCTCTCGCTTGAAGTAACACCTGTTTTTTGCATTACAGGATCTCGCATCATCACCATCATCATCAGCATCATCATCATCATCATCATCATCATCATCCGTAGCGTATCGGCTGCTCAGACGTTGCTTCCTGAACCTTCTTCTTTCGGAAAAGTATGCTACCTGGTGTCGTTTGTCTTCTTACCTCTTTTGTTGCATTTCCTATTTTCTGCTTCCACCTTATAGAGGAGACTCGGTAGTCCAGATACAAAGTATCGGCCTCTCAACCAAAATGTAGTGCTTTCGAACCCCGCCAACGATTGAAAAGTGAACTCGGTTTTGTTTTCGAGCAGAATCTACCCCCCCCCCCCCCGGTCCAGGTAGGTGGATCGACTCCTAGTCCAGTCCCATCGGAGACGGACGGTGAAAAGGAGGTCGCTTGTGCAGATCACAACAAACTGGGCACGTTAAAGATCCCTTGGCTGTTTACAAGACAGTCCGGGCACGATTAAAAATCCAAACCCCGAGATCACCTTAATTGTGGATGTGGGTAAATCAAATCAAACCCACCTCTAGATGCTATAATTATTGCTCTTCCTTTTTTGCCTTCAATTTTTGTTTCTAAAATTATTATTTTTTTCGAGAGGATAATGTCGTTGGAATGACCGGGTCTCCATATTAATTCTTGTCAGTATTTCTACATAATTGATTTGTGATTTTGTCTTTCCATCATATTCTCATTATTTTCCTATAACACCTTATCTCAAAAGCTGTCTTCAGCTATTTCAATAACTGCTGTCTGGTCTCCTGCGATGAAGAAGGTTGCCTGCTTACACTTTCCGAATAGTCTGTTTTCAATTTCAGAAGAGTGTGTTATTGGTCGGGGGTGGTTGACTGGCGTTGCCTGTAGCTCCTACCTCTTTCGGTTCATTTTTTTCATATGTTTTGCATCTTGCTCTATTTCCTTTTCGTCTGACCTTGAGATCATTGAATATGACTGACGTAGTAAACATTCAAGTAGTGTAAATAAACACAACTTAGTGGTCCGTCAGCAAAGTGATGACGTAATGAATATTAATTATTCAAATATGTGCCATTAA
>JAXRKP010000089.1:320000-330000 GCA_037039925.1 Doris montereyensis | reverse complement strand
CCCGACAAGAAGCCTAAGATCAAGTTATGACAAAACTCTCTTAGTAATACCTAACATAACTTGCAAAATCGGTGAACACTCTGTTGAATTCTTTGGATCCCCATTTCTGGAACTCTCTCCCCACTGAGGAGTTTCACTAACGACATTTAAATCAGGACAAAAATTCCATATTTTTACGCTGTAAAGCATTTGATTATGATTATATTGTATCCTACTATGTACATATATTATATTATCATTGCTATTATGTTGTTCTGCTGCCATTGTAAAGCGCTTAGAGCCTGTTTTCTACGCTATATAAGCGCCATTATTATTATTATTATTATTATTATTATTATTATTATTATTATTATTATTATTATTATTATTATTATTATTATTATTATTATCCTCATCATCATATTATTACTATCATTATCATTATTACCCACTGTGCGTAAAGTTCTTCACGGTACTTTAAGCCTATAGATCCGGAACTTATTCCGGTTTCTATTGCGTGAAGGGGAACAAGTGACAATAATCACCTCCTGGCCAGGACGCTAGTCTGACGCAGGTTTTCACTCCCAATCTAGTGCTTGTCCCCATTTGCACCTGGGTAGAATGGGAAAAAATGCGCGTTAAGTTTCTTTCCCAAGGACCACAACATCGGACCTGGCTTTGCTAGGATTCGAACTCGGGCCCTTATGATCCCCAGTCCAGCAGCCTAACTGCTCGGCCACAGACGCTACTATTACCCTCTGTGTAAGAGATTTATTTTACCTGCTTTACACTGAAGTAGAAATTGTGGACACGGTTGCTCAGTTGGTAGGGTGTGTGACTGGCATTGTCCCTGGCCTGGTTCGATCCCAAATTTGGGTATTTCATTTTCTGTTTATCTGACCCTCTTATCAATCCAGCACCGAACTGGGTAGTTAGATCTTATCTGCTTTACCCAAAAGGTAAAGGCACGTGGGAAGCAATGACAAACTACCGCTTTATGTCACACGCCTACAAATGTCTACAAACGGTTTTTCTACTCTTACCTGCTTTACTGTAAAGCCTAGAAATGTCTACTAACGGTTTTTCTACTCTTACCTGCTTTACTGTAAAGCCTATGAATGTCTATTAACGGTTTTTCTAATCTTACCTGCTTTACTGTAAAGCCTATAAATGTCTATTAACGGTTTTTCTACTCTTACCTGCTTTACTGTAAAGCCTAGAAATGTCTACTAACGGTTTTTCTACTCTTACCTGCTTTACTGTAAAGCCTATGAATGTCTATTAACGGTTTTTCTAATCTTACCTGCTTTACTGTAAAGCCTATAAATGTCTATTAACGGTTTTTCTACTTTTTACCTGCTTTACTGTAAAGCCTAGAAATATCTATTAACGGTTTTTCTAATCTTACCTGCTTTACTGTAAAGCCTATAAATGTCTATTAACGGTTTTTCTAATCTTACCTGCTTTACTGTAAAGCCTAGAAATGTCTATTAACGGTTTTTCTACTCTTACCTGCTTTACCGTAAAGTTTAGAAATGTCTATTAACGGTTTTTCTAATATTACCTGCTTTACTGTAAAACCTAGAAATGTCTATTAACGGTTTTTCTACTCTTACCTGCTTTACCGTAAAGTTTAGAAATGTCTATTAACGGTTTT
The DNA here is from genome assembly GCA_037039925.1 of Doris montereyensis. Taxonomy (NCBI): domain Eukaryota; kingdom Metazoa; phylum Mollusca; class Gastropoda; order Nudibranchia; family Dorididae; genus Doris; species Doris montereyensis. The sequence goes on along the minus strand of JAXRKP010000089.1, from coordinate 328,364 downwards.
TCTACTCTTACCTGCTTTACTGTAAAGCTGAAAGTAAGAGAAAATGACTTCTTAAAATGTTGATAATACAATACATATGTAACACTCATCGGAATTCATGTTGGAGTTGAAATGCTAATTCTGTTTGTTTCGCTGCGATTTTGAACTATTCTATCGTGTGTTTATGGGTTTTTTGTTTGTTTTATTTTTGATTTTTTTGTGTCTAAGAATACGAGAAATTCCAGCCCACAGCATTCTGTCGATCCAGATGGCTCCTCTTTACTGCACTTCTCTACTTGTTTTCACTTCTAATGCTCCTACATGTACACAATCATCACAAAGGCTTTTCCTACCTGTAAGAAAGAAATCGTTACTGGTTGTCATTAGACTACTGGTTCGTCACAAATATAGGACCTGCATCATTCCATAGGTGGATGAGTTTTTAGACATACCAGTCACCTCAATGACATAGACAAACACGTTATGATTCACCAGTAGTTGCATGTTTTATCCTTTAAGTATCATTTCAATCTCAAATGTTATGAACATGCATTTTAGGCTAAGGTCAGGTTGTTCTTAGAATTGCATGTCACATTCTGCATGACCGTACGCTGAGTGAATGCCTCAAGGAAATGGCACAAAGAATGAAGGAAATCTGAGTTTGTGTGTGTATCTATTCACATTGTCGTCCATAAAAAAAAATCCACTCCTTCATAAAAATATAAAAAACAACAAAAATAAACAAACAACAAACGCATACAAACATATAAATGAAAATCAAAGAACCCCCCCCCAACCACCTCACCCTCTCCCCTAAAAAAAACACAAAACAAAACAACAACGAACAAACAAAATACCAGAAATAACCCAGTAATCCCTAATTGTAGTGAAGTCTATGTGATATGGTAGAGAAGTTTATGTGATTTGGTAGTGAAGTTTATGTGATTTGGTAGTGAAGTCTATGTGATATGGTAGTGAAGTCTATGAGATTTGGTCGTGAAGTTTATGAGATTTGGTATTAAAGTCTATGAGATTTTGCAGTAAAGTCTATGTGATTTGGTAGTGAATTCTATGAGATCTGGTAGTAAAGTCTATGTGATTTGGTAGTAAAGTTTATAAGATTTGGTAGTAAAGTCTATAAGATTTGGTAGTAAAGTCTATAAGATTTGGTAGTAAAGTCTATAAGATTTGGTAGTAAAGTCTATGAGATTTGGTAGTAAAGTCCATGAGATTTGGTAGTAAAGTTTATAAGATTTGGAAGTAAAGTTTATGTGATTTTGGTAGTAAAGTTTATGTGATTTGGTAGTAAAGTCTATAAGATTTGGTGGTGAAGTCTATAAGATTTGGTGGTGAAGTTTATGTGATTTGGTAGTAAAGTCTATGTGATTTGGTAGTAAAGTCTATGTGATTTGGTAGTCAAGTCTATAAGATTTGGTGGTGAAGTCTATAAGATTTGGTGGTGAAGTTTATGTGATTTTGGTAGTAAAGTTTATGTGATTTGGTAGTAAAGTCTATGAGATTTGGTAGTAAAGTTTATAAGATTTGGTAGTAAAGTTTATAAGATTTGGTAGTAAAGTTTATGTGATTTGGTAGTAAAATCTATAAGATTTGGTAGTAAAGTCTATAAGATTTGGTGGTGAAGTCTATGTGATTTGGATTTAATTGTCAAACGTGTTATTTTCTCATTGTGGACATTCATTTCAATATATTTACGTTTTCGCCACAGTTCAAGAAATCACTTGTCCCTTCAATATGTATTGATTCATGCATGTCTTTATTAATTAATTTCATGTATACATATGAAGACCACAGTGGGAAAATGACCAAAGTCTTTTTTTCAATATTGAAAAAGTCAAATGTTAAATTCTAAAATTTCATAGTTTGGTTGTTGTTTTGTTGTTAAGTTGGGGTTGCTTTGGTGTGTTTTTTTTTTTTTTGGGGGGGTGTTGTTTTTGTTTCATTGTACGGGCTTTTAAAATCTTGCATACACAGCGACTGTGATCATTTTTTGACTTGCAACTTCAGGGAAACATCATACTTGTATACCTATAAAGATTAGCCAGTGATTTCAGAGACGTCATGTCAATAGGAACATTCCTTAGAAACACATGGAAATTTCGGATGCCAAAATATCCGAATTTGAATCCAGTATACCAATAAAACAGAAAAAGCCATTTGCTGAGAACAGAGTTTTGAAGCGAATCAGTGAAATAGAGAAAGATGTTAATTTTGGAAGCCATTTGAATACCAGATACCAATAGAGAACAGATGCTAATTTTGGGCCATTTGGCTTGATACCAATAAAGAAACACATGAAATTTCAGATGCTAATTTTGGAGGCCATTTGAATACCAGTATACCAATAGAGAACAGATGCTAATTTTGGAGGCCATTTGAATACCAGTATACCAATAGAGAACAGATGCTAATTTTGGAGGCCATTTGAATACCAGTATACTAATAGAGAACAGATGCTAATTTTAGGCCATTTGAATACCAGTATACCAATAGAGAACAGATGCTAATTTTGGAGGCCATTTGAATACCAGTATACCAATAGAGAACAGATGCTAATTTTGGAGGCCATTTAATACCAGTATACCGATAGAGAATAGATGGTAATTTCGGAGGCCATTTAATACCAGTATACCAATAGAGAACAGATGCTAATTTCGGAAGCCATTGAATACCAGTATACCAATAGAGAACAGATGGTAATTTCGGAGGCCATTTGAATACCAGTATATCGATAGAGAAACATATGGTTATTTCGGAGGCCATTTAATACCAGTATACCAATAGAGAACAGATGGTAATTTCGGAGGCCATTTAAATACCAGTATACCAATAGAGTGCAGATGGTAATTTCGGATGCCATTTACATACCAGTATACTGATAGAAAACACATGGTAGTTTCGAGACCATTTTAATACTAGTATACCGATAGAAAACAGATGGTAGTTTCGGATGCCATTTACATACCAGTATACTGATAGAAAACAGATGGTAATTTCGGATGCCATTTACATACCAGTATACCGATAGAAAACAGATGGTAGTTTCGGAGACCATTTAAATACCAGTATGCCGATAGAGAATAGATGGTAATTTCGGAGGCCATTCTAATATCAGTATACCGATAGAGAACAGATGGTAATTTAGGATGCCATTTGAATACCAGTATACCAATAGAGAACATGGTAATTTCGGATGTCATTTGAATACCAGTATACCAATAGAAGATGGTAATTTAGGATGCCATTTGAATACCAGTATACCAATAGAGAACATGGTAATTTCGGATGTCATTTGAATACCAGTATACCAATAGAGAAGAGATGGTTATTTCGGAGGCCATTTACATACCAGTATACCGATAGAAAACAGATGGTAGTTTCGGAGACCATTTAAATACCAGTATGCCGATAGAGAATAGATGGTAATGTCGGATGCCATTTGAATACCAGTATACCAATAGAGAGCAGATGGTAATTTCGGATGCCATTTGAATACCAGTATACCAATAGAGAGCAGATGGTAATTTCGAATGCCATTTGAATACCAGTATACCAATAGAGAGCAGATGGTAATTTCGGATGTCGTCATTTGAATACCAGTATACCAATAGAGAGCAGATGGTAATTTCGGATGTCGTCATTTGAATACCAGTATACCAATAGAGAACAGATGGTAATTCTGGATGTCCTGACTATGCATACCTGTATTCTGGTAGAAAATAGAAGGCGATTACGGATGTCTTTATTACACGTATACCGTAAAAGAGAAATAGGTCATGTCGACGTCATGTAATATCTATGGCAGAAAAGTGTACAAAAATCTCTTGAATTTTGGATGACTGGAGAAAATTGAGATGATATTGGCGACCACCTTGGAATCATTGCAAGGGATGGACTTAGCAAACGAACCTATGAGAATATACAAATTATAGTTTAGATCTACATTATACATACGGATCGTCGGTTACGAATATTATTGTCTTAACCATACATTTGACAAGTATTGGCTAATAACAATCATTGGAATAACAACAATCATTGGAATAACAACAATCATTGGACTAACAACAATCATTGGACTAACAACAATCATTGGAATAACAACAATCATTGGAATAACAACAATCATTGAAATAACAACAATCATTGAAAAAACAACAATCATTGGACTAACAACAATCATTGGACTAACAACAATCATTGGAGAGGGTACTCTTATTGCTCTCTTTTTAGGGGGGGATCTGTAGGGGGTTTGTTGTCTTATCAAAGAGGGATAGCAGGAAATGAAGTAACATTTGGGAGAAGAAAATGATTTCTTTCTTTCGCCATGTGTCTTCGGAAGAACAAAAAAAAGATGCCGAGCATCAAAATAACTCTATTTACATTCAATTGTTTTCATTACTCATCTTTTTCTTTCACGTTCAATTTTCTCATCCATTGATAGTTTATGCGGTGATGAAATTTTGCGGTTTTTCTGTGAAATATCCATGAGCATGTTCTCGACTTGTTTCCTTTCTGTTTGCGATTTTTCTGCGAATATTTATGAGAAAAATCTCTGTTTATTAACTTTCCGTTTGCGGTTTTTCTGTGAATATTCATGACCAAGTTCTCTGTTTATTAACTTTCTGTTTACGGTTTTTCTGTGAATATTCATAAGCAACTTCTCAGTTTGTTTCCTTTCTGTTTGCGGTTTTTTTGTGAATATTCATAAGCAACTTCTCAGTTTGTTTCCTTTTCTGTTTGCAGTTTTTCTGTGAATATTCATAAGCAAGTTCTCTGTTTATTAACTTTCTGTTTGCGGTTTTTCTGTGAATATTCATAAGCAAATTCTCAGTTTGTTCCTTTCTGTTTGCGGTTCGTTCCAGATCAACCAGACTCTCTTCACAGCCACGAAGACTGACCCTGTTCTTCAAAACGCCTGGCCAAGAATTCGAGTTGCCTTCGGCATCGACTGGGCCAGTGTTCAATTCTCCGATTTGAGGAAACCTTTGTACTCTGGTAATAATATGATTTACATAACACGCTAGTTGATTGGTTAGAAAAAAAGGAATAATACGTGTACTGCAATACGCCGAGGAATGTGAAATATCAATGAATGGCCTAATAGATATCAATAAATAGCCTAATAGATATCAATAAATAGCCTAATAGATATCGATTAATGGCCTAATAGATATCGATTAATGGCCTAATAGATATTAATTAATGGCCTAATAGATATCAATGAATGGCCTAATAGGTATCAATGAATGGCCTAATAGATATTAATTAATGGCCTAATAGATATCAATGAATGGCTTAATAGATATCAATGAATGGCCTAATAGATATTAATAAATGACCTAATAGATATCAATGAATGGCCTAAAAGATATCAATAAATGGCCTAATAGATATCAATGAATGGCCTAATAGATATCAATGAATGGCCTAATAGATATCAATGGATGGTCTAATAGATATCAATGAATGGCCTAATAGATATCAATGAATGGCTTAATAGATATCAATAAATGGCTTAAAAGATATCAATGGATGGTCTAATAGATATCAATGAATGGCCTAATAGATATCAATGAATGGCTTAATAGATATCAATAAATGGCTTAAAAGATATCAATGAATGGCCTAATAGATATCAATGAATGGCCTAATAGATATCAATAAATGGCCTAATAGATATCAATGAATGGCCTAATAGATATCAATGAATGGCCTAATAGATATCAATGAATGGCCTAATAGATATCAATAAATGGCCTAATAGATATCAATGAATGGCCTAATAGATATCAATGAATGGCCTAATAGATATCAATGAATGGCCTAATAGATATCAATGAATGGCCTTATAGATATCAATGAATGGCCTAATAGATATCAATGAATGGCCTAATAGATATCAATGAATGGCCTAATAGATATCAATGAATGGCCTAATAGATATCAATGAATGGCCTAATAGATATCAATGAATGGCCTAATAGATATCAATGAATAGCCTAATAGATATCAATGAATGGCCTAATAGATATCAATAAATGGCCTAATAGATATCAATGAATGGCCTAATAGATATCGATTAATGGCCTAATAAATGTCAATGAATGGCCTAATAGATATCAATGAATGGCCTAATAGATATCAATGAATGGCCTAATAGATATCAATGAATAGCCTAATAGATATCAATGAATAGCCTAATAGATATCAATGAATGGCCTAATAGATATCAATGAATGGCCTAATAGATATTACTTAATGGCCTGATAGATATCAATGAATGGCCTGATAGATAGCAATGAATGGCCTAATAGATATCAATGAATGGCCTAATAGATATTACTTAATGGCCTAATAGATATCAATAAATGGCTTAATAGATATCAATAAATGGCCTGATAGATATCAATGAATGGCTTAATAGATATCAATGAATGGCTTAATAGATATCAATAAATGGCCTAATAGATATCAATAAATGGCCTGATAGATATCAATAAATGGCCTAATAGATATCAATGAATGGCCTAATAGATAGAAAAGGGACTCGGTAGTCCAGAGACAAGGTGCCAGCCTCTCAACACAAAGTGTAAGTGGACTGACACCTAGTCCCATTCGAGACGGGCAAAGACATGAGGTTTCGTGTGCAGCTCACAACACTGAGCACGTTCAAGATCCCTTGGTTGTTTACAGGGCAGTCAGGGCGAAGTTAAACATCCTACCAAAACCCCCGAGATCACCGTAGTTGTGGATATGGGTAAATCAAATCAAGTAAAATAGATAGAAAACGGAACTAACGATAAGGTCTATCATTTATATTTCACATTTTTTCTTCATTGGGTGATGGATTAATAGCTTGATCGATTAATTAGTGGTTTGTTTGGCTTAGTGGATGGCAGAGTAGTTTTGAGAGAGAGAGAGAGAGAGAGAGAGAGAGAGAGAGAGAGAGAGAGAGAGAGAGAGAGAGAGAGAGAGAGAGAGAGAGAGAGAGAGAGAGAGAGAGAGAGAGAGAGAGAGAGAGAGAGTGAGAGAGAGATGCAGGCAGACAGACAGACAGACAGACAAACAGACAGACAGACACACAGAGACAGACACAGAGACAGACACAGAGACAGACACAGAGACAGACACAGAGACAGAGGGATAGAGACAGAGACAGAGGCAGAAACAGAGACAAACACAGATACAGAGATGGATACAGAGGCAGAGACACAGAGAGACAGTCATACAGAGATAGAGAGACACAGAGACAGAGCCAGAGATATAGACAACCAGACAGACAGAAGGACAAACAGACAGTATGACTTATGGACAAAACAAAGCAGAAGATGGAAGCCTGTGAGTTGGGGTAGGAGGATGAGCCCTTCTCCGATGATTTGGTGCTTCATCGCTATTTCCCGTGATTCAATCCTAACCGATATCTTTTGTTCAGTCGACGTTTAAATCGAGATCTGTCTGTTTCTTTAGAGTATCAATACAATTTTGTTATACCTGATAACAATAATGATGTATTATAGCAATAAATCAATCACAAACGTTTGGATTCAATTGCCGCCTCCCACCCACACCCATTCCATCATACCCCCTCCCCTCTTTCTCCTCACAACCCTGCACTCACAACACGCAGGTATTGCTGGTATGCTAACACTGCAACGTTTGACCAATGGAAACTTGCCCAGGAGCTTAGAGAGACAGTCTGCGTTTTACCAAGACGCCCTCATCGGAACACCAGGCACGGCCTACAGTTTCCTCCAAATGGCACAGCAGCAGTCTCAAGGTGAGAACATGAAAGCAGACTCTTTTAGCCGCCTTTGTTGTCAGATACACGATGTTTGATGACATAAGTCTTTGTTATCAGATACACGATGTTTGATGACAGAAGTCTTTGTTGTCAGATACACGATGTTTGATGACAGAAGTCTTTGTTGTCAGATACACGATGTTTGATGATATAAGTCTTTGTTGTCAGATACACGATGTTTGATGACAGAAGTCTTTGTTGTCAGATACACGATGTTTGATGACATAAGTCTTTGTTGTCAGATACACGATGTTTGATGACATAGTCTTTGTTGTCAGATACACGATGTTTGATGACAGAAGTCTTTGTTGTCAGATACACGATGTTTGATGATATACGTCTTTGTTGTCAGATACACGATGTTTGATGATATGTCTTGGTTGTCAGATACACGATGTTTGATGACATAAGTCTTTGTTGTCAGATACACGATGTTTGATGACATAGTCTTTGTTGTCAGATACACGATGTTTGATGACAGAAGTCTTTGTTGTCAGATACACGATGTTTGATGACATAAGTCTTTGTTGTCAGATACACGATGTTTGATGATATAAGTCTTT
>JAXRKP010000089.1:240000-315000 GCA_037039925.1 Doris montereyensis | reverse complement strand
TAAAAGTTAATGAGAGCTGCACCATAAGCAAAAGTAAAGTATACCCAAACCTACAAAGAGTGTTACCCCCCTCCCCCGAACCTCTCCTCGTATGTAAAAAATAGATCCTTTTTTCTAAGTTTTTTAACAGCTGCTGTTAGACAGAGTACCCTAGCTCAATCAGTAGAGCGTCTGATTACGACCCTACTAGGGGTGCTAATTACGATTCCCAATCCTGACAATTTTTTATGCCGCCCCCAAATTGTCGACTACTAGCATACTACTAATGGATAGCTAGTTCTATTCAGAGGACGAAAGTAAAGGCGGCGTGGAAAGCAATGGCAGACTACCACATATGCCGTGTGCCTAGAGGGCGTGGAAAGCATACAGACTACCACATTATGCCGTGTGCCTATAAATGGCAGACTACCAAATTATGCCGTTTGCCTAGAAGGCGTGAAAGCAATAGCAGACTACCACATTATGCCGTGTGCCTAGAGGGCGTGGAAAGCAATAGCACACTACCACATTATGCTAGTGTGCCTAGGGACGTGGAAAGCAATGGCAGACTATCAATTATGCCGTGTGCCTAGAGGGCGTGGAAAGCAATGGCAGACTACCACATTATGCCCTATGCCTAGAGGACGTGGAAAGCAATGGCAGACTATCACATTATGCCGTGTGCCTAGACATCGTGGAAAGCAATGGCAGACTACCGCATTATGCCCTATGCCTTCAGGAAGTGGAAAGCAATGGCAGACTACCAATTATGCCCTATGCCTAGAGGACGTGGAAAAGCAATGGCAGACTACCACATTATGGCATGATGCCTCCATTTCGTGGAAAGCAATGGCAGACTACCATTATGCCGTGTGCCTAGAAGGCGTGGAAAGCAATGGCAGACTACCACATTATGCCGTGCCTAGAGGGCGTGAAAGTGGCCTACCACAGACGGTGCCTAGAGAGCGTGGAAAGCAATGGCAAACTACCACATTATGCCTGTGCCTAGAGGGCGTGGAAAGCAATGGCAGACAAATACATTATGCCGTATGCCTAGAAGGCGTGGAAAGCAATGGCAGATACCACATTATGCTATCCGTGGAAAGCAATGTCATTATGCCGTGCCTAGAAGGCGTGGAAAGCAATGGCAGACTACCACATTATGCCGTGCCTAAACTGGAAAGCAATGGCAGACTACCACATTAATGCCCTATCCTAGAGTGGCGTGGAAAGCAATGGCAGACTACCACATTATGCCGTGTGCCTAGACACATTCGGGCGTGGAAAGCAATGGCAAACTACCACATTATGCCGTGTGCCTAGAAGGCAATGGAAAGCAATGGCAGACTACCACATTATGCCGTGTGCCTAGAGGGCGTGGAAAGCAATGACAGACTACCACATTATGCCGTGTGCCTAGAGGGCGTGGAAAGCAATGGCAGACTACCACATTATGCCGTGTGCCTAGAGGACGTGGAAAAGCAATGGCAGACTACCACATTATGCCGTATGAAAACCTAACTACCGATTATGCAATCCTGACCTAGTTTACTTTTCTTTACTGTCAAAGCAATGGCAGACTACCACATTTCATGCTCGTGTGATTATCTTGTCTAGAAAGGCGTGGAAAGCAATGGCAGAGTACACCAAGACCCATAGACCCAGTGTACATTATAACGTGTACCTAGAGAGCATTACGGTAAAGCAATGGCATTATGACTACCACATTATGCCCGGGTGTGCAAGTAGAGGTAAGTATTCGATGGAAATTGCAATAATGACCAAAAGAATGAGTAACTACAATAAAATTGTTCCTTATGAAGGCAAAACAATATTTTCCCCAGTTTATTCGCTAAGAACCTAAAGCAGGCTGGAAAATCTACCTTCGGGGTTGTGGGTGGCAGAATACCACATTATGCCATGTGCATTATTATTATTATTACTATTATTATTATTATTATTATTATTTTCATTATTGAAATTAATTATAATTATTGCAATTATTATTATTATTATTATTATTATTATTATTATTATTATTATTATTATTATTATTATTATTATTATTAGGCAAACTTATTATCATTATTTTTATCATATTATTATATTATTATCGTTATTATTATTATTATTATTATTATTATTATTATTATTATTATTATTATTATTATTATTATTATTATCATTATTATTATTATGGTTATTATTACCACATTTATTTCATAGCCGTGTCGCTATTCCTCCAGTGAAGTTTGCCTTCGTCAAATCGTGCCCAGCCAAATATCTGGAAATGGTCTCACCACTTGCTAAATTCGCAAAAAACAAAACAACAACCCGCATTATGTACCGTAAACTTATAAAATTATTCAATGGCCACTAGATTATAATATTGGGCGTGACTTTATTTGAGCAATGGCAAACTATAATTATATTGTTTTGTGTTTTGTTCATTATCATCTTGTTCCATGCATGCCTAGACAGTGTTTGCGTTTGACAGACTACCATACATTATGTTTGTTTGTCTCTAATATTTATCTCTTTTAGCCTAAAAAAAGAAAAGATTCTGTTCGATGTATGCAAAACAAATGGAGATAGGTGTGCACAAATTTTCAATAAATACTAAAAAGTGATGATAGACTATTTATGAGCCATTGTTTTGTATGTCATGTTTACATTATGTATGTATGTGATGTATTGTATGTAGGAATATGTAAGTTTTATGCATGTATGTAGATGTATGTATGTATGTTATGTATGTGTATGCATGTATGTATTTACATATTTATTGTGTTTGTACATTTATATATTTATTATGTATGTATATGTTTAAGTATGTGTGTATTCATATATGTATATATGTATTTATGTATGTACGTATTTATGTATGTCCGTATGTTATAAATGTATGCTGTTCTGCTTGTTCTTTGGATGGAACCACCTATAAAATATTGCATTACACTGAGCATTTTATTAGTCACATCGACTTGCTTTACCAAACACACACACACACAGAAAACACACACACACACACACACGAGCGTTAAATCTGTACTTCCATATCTGTAGAGCCATTGATAACATCATTCTCAATCTCTCTCTCTTCTCAATCTTCTTCTCCACTTTCTCTCTCTCTCTCTCTCTCTCTCTCTCTCTCTCTCTCTCTCTCTCTCTCTCTCTCTCTCTCTCTCTCTCTCTCTCTCTCTCTCTCAAGTCTGCCTCCTCTTCCCCTCTCCCCTCCCTCCCTCCCTCCTCTCTCTGCTCTCCCTCCCTCCCCCCTCCTCCCTCACCCTCCCTCCTCTCCCTCCCTCCCTCCCTCCCTCCCTCGGCTTTTGCGGACTCGGCAGGCAGATTTCGTTGCAAACAGTAACATAATTTAATGCTATTACTAGTACATGTATAATTTGTATCAGTTGTCTAAAAGTATGATATTCAGACAAGGTTCTATCATGGCACAACCTGAAGTATTGGTTATTCCACGTCTCTGTATGATTTGTGTATATTATGTATATATAAGCCAAGTGGGTATCTGTAATAAGCTTATGTATGTATGTATGTATGTATGTATGTATGTATGTATGTATGTATGTATGTATGATGTCTGTATGTATGTATGTATGTATGTATGATTTTGTATGTATGCATGTGTGCATGTGTGTATGTGTGTATGAACTCGCTGGTCATATTGCACTACTCCACCATTGCTCCAAGATCTACTTACTCCCAATTTTATATGTGCAGTACAAGAAGGCATTCTTTCTTTCTTTATCAGTTCCTATTCTACCTTTCGGTGTATGGGTTCCTTTCTTTATCACCTTTCGATCTATCAACAATGAAAAGTCCCACTTTCATTCTACCTTTTCTGAACAAAATTTATGTTCACATTTATGATGTAGACAGATCTTTCTCTAGAATGTCTGTTTTTCCAAACAAATTAAATTTATTTCAATGCCATATCTTTTCTCAAAGGTCTGCCTTTTGATCTTTTACCTTGGGCCTTAGCACGGTACTGATTTAGCTTTTCTATTGTCATTCATTCTGTTTATGTCCAAACATCTCAATTGATTTATTTCCATGTTGTTTTTATATCTGCTTTGGTTTGATCATTGTTGTGTTTCTGATTTTGTTGACTACTACTCTTCTTAGATATTTCATTAGCTGCAAATGCTTTATTCTCTAAGGTAACTTTCCTAGATGATTGTGTTGTATGTCATTTTGAATTCTTGTTTATCTACAAATTTTCCTAGATGATTATATATTGCACTTGCCTTGATTCTCTGGGATTTCTTCTCTTTTTTCCTCTCTGAGTTAATCATTACTCCTACTCCTAGGTAATTGTAACTGTGAACTTGTCTAAATTCTCCCTGTCCAATTTAAGATTTTGTGTTTTAGTTTCCATAGTTACTAGCATTGTTTTGGTTTTTCTTTGCAATTACTCTCATTCCTCTTTTATTCAGTTCATTGTTCATAATGTTGATATTCGACTGAAGATCACTTTCTGATTTTCCAAACAGAGCTAAATCAACGGCAAATGAAAGTATTGATACATTTACTGGTTTTAGCTTCAAATACATTTTTGTATTATTTGTCTAATTGTAAAGATATGGTCATGTACACTTCTTCATGGTCTAAATCCACTCAGATGTGTTTCAATCTGAACCTCTACTCTTTTCTTTAGTCTCATTTATTTCCAGTATCCTGGCATACACGTTTCCTGGTACGCTAAATAGTGATATCCCTCTATAGTTAGAGCATTCCATAGTTAATCCTTTCTTATGTATTGGTACTGCTGTTCCCTTTTTCCAGTCGTCTGGCACCAGTTTGGCCTTCCATGCTTGTTGGCATATTGCATGTAACAGTTTGTCTGCCTCTCTCTCTTGGTTTTTAATCATTTCTGGATAAACTTGATCTGCTTCTGGGTTTTTTTCGTGATTTCACTTTTCTTGTGGCTGTTTAGATGTCTTCCATTGATAGATCTACATCTTCAGCTGTCTCCGATCGATAAACGAATAATATACAAAATTGCGGGTTTGTGTCACACTTGTAAAACTGATAGAGCTCCAAATTATTTAAATGACCTGATCTCTGGTTATGTTCCATCTCACCAAATGAGATCTACAAATCAATGTCTGTTAAGCTTTCTCCTAAAGAAAGGCCTGACAAAACTGACATCACATCTGGAATTCTCTTCCGCTGTCAATACGATCTATGTTCGACACGTCGGAAGTAGACACCTTAAAAAAAAACATCTCAAAACATAGGCCTACCTCATGCGATGCTTTCTTAGAAGAAAAGTAATTGTTTTAATTATGCGATTTTAGTTTATGTACCATACGTCTTTATAAATGATATTACGCTGTCTTTATAAATTATTATTATTATTTTTTTAACTGATTTGTTTATTTATTTATCGATTGATTCATTTATGTATTTATTATATTTATTTAATTTATCGATTGATTCATTTATGGATTTATTTACATTGCTTATTTATTATTTTGGATATGTACATTGCTCATGGTTTTTTTTATATACGTCTAGAGCTGTCGTAAGATGGGAGTGGGCGCTATAGAAATGAATTATATTATTATTATTATTATTATTATTATTATTATTATTATTATTATTATTATTATTATTATTATTATTATTATTATTATTATTATTTTTATTATTATTGTTACTCCTACTACTACTTGTTACTCTTACTAATTGATCTTTACGCCTTCTTTCATATGTTCTTGAGTGATTATGCAATTGTTGAAAATACATTGTCCATGTTTCCATGATTTCACTGTCTTCTTTCATTATTTCTCCTTTGGCGTTCTTGATATTAATATGTCATTTTGGGCAAGCTTTGGTCTTTCTCATGCTCTTCATTGCCTCCATTACAGTTTTTGAGGATTCCTTGATATTTTTCTTGAAGTGTTTGTCCAAACTCTTCCATTGTTCCTGTTTTGCTTTCCCCACTTCCTCTTTGGCGATAGTTTTTTTACTCACGTAATTTATCCTACCCTCTGGTCTCTTTGTTTGCATGTATTACTTCCAGGCATCCTTCTTTTCTTTGATCTTACTTCTTAGTCTTGACATTCTCATTCCACCATGCTGTTCTTTTCAAATCTCATTTAATTTGTTTCCTACTAGAGACCTCTTCAGTACAAGTGATGAGTATTTCTTTATACATTTACCACTTTTCTTCTATTGTGCTATTATTCAAATTCATCTGCCTTTCACTGATAAATCTTTTCATCCTAGATTGGTATATCTGTTTTACTATTGGTTTATTTACAAAGAATCTGTTTTGAGTTTAATAACTTTCTTCTCCTTCCTTTTCTGTTTGTTTTCTTCAGTCAGTAACCTCATTTTGGCAATCCTTGAGTGATGATCATCAAATATTTCTGCTCCTCTCTTTACTCTTGCATCCAATGTACGGTAAAAAAAAGAGAGCTGCTAACTATTATGTAATACTACTAATACGAAGGAGCCACAGTGGAGTGAAGTCAAAGGCGAAATATGACAATAAGTGACAACTCAACTAATAAAGACAGAGCAAACACGTGACGTTTCGGGTATAACCCTTCGTCAGACAACAAACGAGAAATATTTAGAATCTAGATCTAAGTAATACCTCCGGCATCACACAATCTGATGTCAGAAGAAAAACATAAAGGAGAAAGAAAGAAAGAAAAAGACAGTGATGTTAAGGAACGTAGCAGAGGGGGTGTGAAAAAAGAGCGAGAGTGGAAGGTTCAGATCTAGAATGAAATAAAAATATGAAAATAAGTAAGTAATAAAAGGTGAGAAGGAGATAGAGAGAATGAGAGAAATAGAGAGAGAGAGAGAGAGAGAGAGAGAGAGAGAGAGAGAGAGAGAGAGAGAGAGAGAGAGAGAGAGAGAGAGAGAGAGAGAGAGAGAGAGAGTGAGTGAGAGAGAGTGTGAGAGAGAGAGAGAATACGTTTAATATGTGTGAAGTGAGAGAGAGAGAGAGAGAGAGAGAGAGAGAGAGAGAGAGAGAGAGAGAGAGAGAGAGAGAGAGAGAGATCTGAGAGAGAGAGAGAGAGTTATTACATTCCATGTTATCTGCCTATCTGATGTTATTTAGTATTGCATTCCATGTTATCTGCCTATCTGATGTTATTTAGTATTGCATTCCATGTTATTTATCTGCCTATCTGATGTTATTTAGTATTGCATTCCATGTTATCTGCCTATCTGATGTTATTTAGTACCGGTATTGCATTCCATGTTATCTGCCTGTCTGATGTTATTTGGTATAGCATTCCATGGTATCTGCCTGTCTGATGTAATTTGATATTTCTTTTCATGATATCTGCCTGTCTGATGTTTTTGTTGTTTCGTTTTGTTTTTGCGTGTGTGTTACATTTTATTCAAATTTCATCGAAACATCATATGTAGGCATTATTTCAGATATTCAAGTATTTAAGGTGAAAATGGATACAATAATCTTGAAACATCATTAATGCATCTCTATCAAAGTCGAACTTGCCTTGAATGATTACATTCACAAATATGCAAATAAAGGGCAAACAGAAATGACATCCAATAGAAGGAACCAGCAATCAAACCATGGTAAATTGATAAATATCTGAGAATTACAAAACATTATTAAGAGAATGTTAACTTGAAAAGGTTTGATTCACTGATTGTGTTTCCGACCATAGATGTGTCGTCAAGGGGCGATGTTACGGTTGACACACTAAATAAATGGACAGCACTGTCGTTACTCTGGATTGAGTCCGTCCTGTTGTTGTTTGTTTGTTGAATGTCATCACTTTCATTTTCTTTGTTTTCAATAATATCCGTGCTCGTATATGTGTCGTCAAGGAGCGATGTTACGGTTGATATGCTGAATAACTGTCGTTACTCTGGATCGAAGCTGTATTGTTGTTGTTTGTTGAATGTCAGCACTTCGAATTTTTTTATTTTCAATAAAGTACGTGTCCGTAGATGTTATGTTGTTGCTGTCTTCGTTGCTACTCTTGTTTATATGTAGTTGTTTTCTAAAGTTGTCTCGTCTTATTTGGCTCGGCGACTTCCGTCTGAAGCTGGCAGGAGTTCAAGTTCAATGATGACCCGTCGACTTTCCATGGTATCTGGTGTCTGATGTTATTTGGTATTGCATTCCATGGTACCTGCCTGTCTGATGTTATTTGGTATAATTGCATTCCATGGTATCTATCTGCCTTTCTGGTGTTATTTGGTATAATTGCATTTCATGGCATCTGCCTGTCTGATGTTATTTGGTACCGGTATAATTGCATGCCATGGCATCTGTCTGTCTGATGTTATTTGGTATAATTGTATTCCATGGTATCTGCCCGTCTGATGTTATTTGGTATAATTGTATTCCATGGCATCTGCCTGTCTGATGTTATTTGGTATAGTATAATTGTATTCCATGACATCTGCCTGTCTGATGTTATTTGGTATAATTGTATTCCATGGTATCTGCCTGTCTGATGTTATTTGGTATAATTGTATTCCATGGCATATGCCTGTCTGATGTTATTTGGTATACATGTAATTGTATTCCATGGCATCTGCCTGTTTGATGTTATTTGGTATAATAATAATTGCATTCCCTGGTATCTGCCTGTCTGGTGTTATTTGGTATAATTGCATTTCAATTCCATGGCATCTGCCTGTCTGATGTTATTTGGTATAATTGCATTCCATGCTATCTCACTATCTGCCTGTCTGGTGTTATTTGGTATAATTGCATTTCAATTCCATGGTATCTGCCTGTCTGATGTTATTTGAGTATAATTGCATTCCATGGTATCTGCCGGCGTGGTGCTACTTGGTATAATTTCATTCCATCACATTTGCCTGTCTGGTGTTATTTGGTATGATTGCATTCCATGGTATCTGACTGTCTGATGTTATTTGGTATTGTATTCCTATTCCGCGGCATCTGACTGTCTGGTGTTATTTCGAAATATATTCCATGGTATCTGTCTGTCTGATGTTGTTTGGTATAATAATAATTGCATTCCATGGTATCTGTCTGTCTGATGTTATTTGGTATAATAATAATTGCATTCCATGGTATCTGTCTGACTGATGTTATTTCGTATGGTATTCTTTGGTATCTGCCTGTCTAATGTTATTTGGTATTTAAAATTGCATTCCATGGTATCTGCCTGTCTGATGTTATTTGGTATAACTATATATATAATATATATATATATATATATATATATATATATATATATATATATATATATTTATACATGTATATATATATAGATGTGTAATTGCATTCCGTTGGTAATGGTATCTGCCTGTCTTACGTTATTTGGTATAATAATTGCATTACATGGTATCTGCCTGTCTTACGTTATTTGGTATAATAATTGCATTACATGGTATCTGCCTGTCTTACGTTATTTGGTATAATAATTGCATTACATGGTATCTGCCGGTCTGGTGTTATTTGGTATAATAATTGCATTACATGGTATCTGCCTGTCTTACGTTATTTGGTATAATAATTGCATTACATGGTATCTGCCGGTCTGGTGTTACTTCGTATAATTGTTTTCCATGGTATCTGCCGGTCTGGTGTTATTTGGTATAATTGTATTCCATGGTATCTGCCGGTCTGGTGTTATTTGTTAGGGATAATGTTTTTCACGACCGGTCGTGAATTTACCCATGAAGAGTAAATTCACGACTCATTGAGTTCTGACCAATCAGCGACAGCCACTGACTTTGCTGCGTGGCGGGACTGGCTCTAGATCTAAAAAAAATCTAGGTCTATCGTCACAATCACAATAGGCCTAGCCTAGCCTTTGTCGAGGCACCTAAGTCCAAACACTATGCTATAGGCCTAGTCCAGTCCAGTCATTGTCTAGGCGAGTCATAATACGGCCTATTTTCTGCATGGCCGCGACAATAGATGAGGTTACCCCTTTTGAGGAGCCTCCTTTTAAAGTTGGTGATGTTTTTCCATCGTATGCCGACTTTAACTCTATATTTAAGGCATTCTGTGGCGAGAAGTATGTCTTCAGCAATAAGTCGTAAAAAACAATTGCCAGCAAAAACAAGTCAATTAAAAACGAGGCCAACCACTATCCCCTGGAATGGGAGTTTACCACCTGCATTTGGTCGTGAATTTACGCTTGAAAGGTAGATCCACGACAGGTGGTGAAAAAACCGCCACCCTATTTGTTATTGCATTCCATGGTATCTGCCTGTCTGGTGTTATGTGTTGTTATTGAATTCCACGGTATCTACCTGTCTGATGTTATTTGGTATAATTGCATTCCATGGTATCTGCCTGTCTGATAATGTTATGTGGTATAATTGCATTCCAACCATGGTATCTGCCTGTCTGTTAATGTTATGTGGTATAATTGCATTCCATGGTATCTGCCTGTCTGTTAATGTTATGTGGTATAATTGCATTCCATGGTATCTGCCTGTCTGTTAATGTTATGTGGTATAATTGCATTCCATGTTATCTGCCTGTCTGATGTTATTTCGTATTATTGCATTCCATGGTATATGCCCGTCTGATGTTATTTGACTATAATTGCATTCCATGGTATCTGCCTGTCTGATGTTATTTGGTATAATCATAATTGCATTCCATGGTATCTGCATGTCTGATGTTATTTGGTATACATGTAATTGCATTCCATGGCCATCTGCATGTCTGATGTTATTTGGTATACATGTAATTGCATTCCATGGCCATCTGCATGTCTGATGTTATTTGGTATTGCATTCCATGGTATGGTATCTGCCTATCTGATGTCATTTGGTATATCCATGGTATCTGCCTATCTGATGTCATTTGGTAGAATTGCATTCCATGGTATATGCCTATCTGATGTCATTTGGTATACTTGCATTCTAAGTACGTGGACCAAAGGAAGAATGACCACCCGGCCATTTTTGTGAGGTGTAGAGGGATTACTATACAAGAGTAGTCGGTTGAGGATCTGAATGATCTTGGTAGGGAGTATTTTTTAAAATAAGACCAGAAAGATAAGGGAGCCCGGGGGGGGGGGAGATTGTCCATCAAGGCATATGTACACCAAAATTGCTGCTTTGAATTTTATTCTATATATATATATATTCTACTTCAAGTCAATGAAATTATATCAAAAGTGGGGATACGATTTCTCTTTTACGTTTTCTTAAAGATGAGTCGTGCAGCATGAATCTGGATGATTTGCAATGTTCTTATTTTATCATTAGGGAGAACAAAAAGTAAAGCATTACAATAATCTAATTGAGAACATCAAGGCAACAACAAGTTTCTTACTAAGATTAAGAATCTCAGTCATTTCAGGGCATAGCAAGGGTCTTAGTAGTCTTACTCTTAATTCAGAGATATTCTTTAATCTAAATATCCATATCTTGCACAAATAATGTAATTGGCAGTAGATGGATAGTGAATAATCAAACATCGTGCCCAGATTTTTAAAAATGTAACAACAATGTTTATATATATATATACTGCGTCCTCCACGTACATTTGAAGGTCGTGAGATTTCTCTTATTTTAGCTTCTTTTTTATTCCCAACAATCATCACTCCTGTCTTATCTTAATTTAACTTGAGTTTGATTGTCTTCATCCAGTCTTTTAATTCCATGATGCACATTTCCTTAACAAACAGTGATGAGCTTGGATAAGTTTGATCAAAGTCAAAGTTGGTAAAACAGAGTTGTGTATCATCTGGTGATATGATAGCAAGGTTGTGCTGGCTTAAGACATATTTTTTAAAAGAACAAGCCCTAGAACTAATCCCTGAGGAGCCCCACAGTTAAGGTGGTATTCATTTCACTTTATTTTGTTTGTTATTACGATTATGATTTGATTTCTTTGCGACAGGTAAGATTTGAACCATTTTAGGACGATACCAGACATTCTGGATACATGCTATTCCACGTCTTTTGAACAAAATTTTATGATCAATTTTGTCGAAATCTAGTACTAGTAGTAGTAGATTCAAGATCGAAAGAGAAACTCTGTCAACGGTGTTCACACAAGAGCAGTCAGATTCTGGGAATGCTATTTTTGCCGAAAAGAGGGCAAATCTAGTATTTCATACTATACTAGTGGATAGTGCAGTTCATTCCCGTCACAAAGATGTCATAAAAAAGCTTAGTATCGATTCTTTGAATTTATGCGAATTTTTTATAAGTTATAAGCGATACAGGCCTATTTTTCAACACCACTATAATTATTATACGATAAAAGCCAGAAATAATATTATATCTAAAGTATGGCAAGTTGGTACCGGTACTCATTTTGATCGTCACATTAAACGCTATCCAAAAAGCAAACTTATTTGACGATCTATTATGAATATTCATATTGCCTTAGATCGTCCGGAAAATACGGGATATATTCCATGCATCTATTATCACCATCTCAAAATGAATAAAACGGTGCTGGTGCACTTAAAACAGTGTCAATAAGAAGAAGTTAAGAGCCTCTCAATTCTCACGGTATTTTGATGTTTCAATGTTTTATTATTCTACTCCTACTCTTTTCTTAGGTTTATGGAAGAAAAATATATAGATATATTCAAATAACACTACAGAAAATAAGAGAAAATACGATTTTCTCAAAATGTCGTTTTTTGTTCATATATTTCCTATCTACTTTTTTTTATTATTTCTTATCGTATCTTCATGAAATTGGGAGGAAAACAAAGAAGTGTTCAGATTTTTTATATATGTATTGTATTATAGTTCTGGAAAAATTGAATTATTTGTACAATATTTTTGTATTTTTTGGGCTGTTCTTACTACGCTACGCTATTTTAAAAAATCTTAAAAATAATTAACTAATAAAACGAAAATCCAAAAATTAAGATATTGTATCAATATTGAACTTGATGAAATTTGGGGGTAAAATACAAGATAGCAACCGTTTCCGTGGCAACCGGAAGCGTCAGAAAAACATTGACATTATATTTCAATTCAGTACACCATGTCCATTACACCTATACCGTACATAAAGTTAAGTTAAATTGATAGGAACAAACGGTAAGATATACACTCCAGGACCCCCACCCCTTAAAATTAAAACAATAACCTTTGGTAACAGTAACAGGGAAGGGAAAAACCGTGTATAGTACATAATATTAATAATAACAGGACTCTGTCAATGTGAAAATCTACACCAGAGAAGCACAAACGTGTGTCACGTTTACTGTAGATCTATGCCTAACATTACAATACCTGATTATTATTTTTTCAATACATACTGAATTCACTAAGGCTGCTATAACTACAAAGACCTCATTCACCAACTTGACAGAAAAGTCCCAGGTCACACTATTCAGACTCAGGACTGGGCATAACCGTCTCCATCAACATGTACATGTATTGCTATCTGAAAGTTGGGGAATCAGAAGGGTGTGAGTGTGGAGCGCCCCACCAGAACACTGAATCTGAACATACTCCAGCAGTATCCGCTCTAGACATCCGAGAGAACAGTGACATGGCCGGATGAGGCACCTCTAAACATTGAAAAGCTCTACTGTACTCTACAGCCCTACAGAGAGTCTGCAACAGACTATGCACTTCATTGAGACTGATGAGACAATCCACATCCTGATCTGACCTGCTAGCACTGACTGACACTGACAGTGGCAGAGAGATCGACGAAGAAAAAGAATCCATCGAGACCCAATGCAGGTGTTTGAAGGGCACGATAGGCCTCAGAAAGATGGAGGGGGGGGAGTGTGTATCTAATCTAGTGTAGTAGTATCTACATGTATCTAGTAGTACAATACGATGGCTGATCTACCATTACCATAACATGATGAGTGAGTCATCGGCTAGGCCTGTCAACAGTGATAAACGAGAATAAGTGACAACTCCACCAATAAAGACAGAACAAGCGTGAAGCACTGATGTTGATACATGTACATGTTGTTCTCTGTTTGTTTCAAACGTAATGAAAATGAAAGTCAAGATCAATTTAAATCTCAAAATTTAATGATTTCCTGTTTAAAACATACAAATTATGAACTGGTAATTAATAGAATTAAGTGTATTAGTTAGTAGTAATATAAAATAAACAAAACATTAGCAGTCGTTAGAGACAAAAGCTATTAAATTATTAATATTATGAATTATTGCAAAAAGAAAGTTAATGCTTGGCTTTCAATACTTTCATCATACTATACTGAGATACATTTATGTACCCATCATGATCAAGACTCATTTCAGAACAAAACGTGTGAAATCATTTGAAAAATATTGCATATATGATGATTGACAAAAACTATCTAGATTACAACAAATGCTGAAAAGTGAAAGAAATCATTTTCTCATTATAATTTAGTATTATAATACAATTCACATTTTTTTTGTAAACACCATAACACTGTTAATAAGTGTAGTTAAAAAATATTACTATTACATTTACAACACAAGCATATTTTTAGACTTACTACAATTAGGTGAATTAGACTAACTTTCATTCACCATAATGACATAATGTGTCAATTTCAGGGGACTCAGACCGTCAAAAAATGTTCTCAAGTCTTTTTGGGTAAAATCTCGACGTTTTTACTGTCTGTGTTGAAAAAAAACCTGATTTACAGTATTTACACTGATTACGTAACCGTCGTGCATTGCTGTCTACATGATGGTTTGCATGGACGGCATGTCTACCTGATTGATACACAATTCCATTTATCACTGATATCAGGCTGCAGTAACATTGCCTTAGTTATAATATGGTCATCTTATCTTCCAAAAGACGGGTAAAAATTGTGGACTGATACTCCAACTCAGAAAGGATACGTTGTTTTGTTTTTTTAATTAGACAAATTCTATCCACCCTTATTGTACATGTAGCTTAACCTGCCCAAAACGACCATGTGTCCATAACGACCATTTTGGTCTATGAATGATCATTAGTGGTCGTTATGGACGGGTTCGTCTGTATGTTATACAGTATATCTAGCAATTCATAAACTCTCTTTACATTTTTATCTCTGCTCAATTGTATTGTAGACTTATTTCTTACTTACAGATTTTAACTTTTATAAAAATGAAACTTAACTACAATGTGCATTTAAAATAACTCCTCTTTCATCTTAATCCAGATTCAATAATACATGTCATGTATTAATATGTTTGAAAGACAAACCTAGTCGCGTTAACTCAACTGTAACATAGATGAAAGCTAAAGAACTACACTGTAAATGTGTCAATTATAATCTATTGGTGAACGAACACATCAGTTGTAGTTGTACCATGAATACCAGACATTTTGTCTTTACTAAAGTAAAGTACATTATGTATAATATAACATTAACCCTTGGGTTGCTCTATTCGCCAAAAGGCGAATTTCCGGTATAGGTTTCAAATGTGACGTTCGCCAAAAGGCGAATCTAATAAGGACCATTTAAAAGGCCTGTAGTAATTCAAGAGTAGCTCACCTTTGCTTACGACGCTTTATTCGACTACGGTAATTTTGTGTGTGTGTTTTGAACTGCAATTTTTCTTGTTTTATTCGTTTGTTTACATTAGCGATGCAATCTGATGATGAGGCTGATATATATATAGACATAATATTGATTCTGGTAATGAGTTTATGCCCGAGAGTGATGATTCTAGCTTGATTTCTGAAGCTGATAGGCCTGAACTAGCTCTAGATTTAGACGATCGTGATGTTAGAGTTAGTCCTAGGCCCTACGGATCATGGTGACGAAGAGGGACAGAGAGGGAAAGTGGGCGTGACAGAGAGAGGTCTGACCAAGAGTGGGTTTGGAGGATGCTAAACGATCAATATATCAATCAAATATTTAGCTTGTCCATATCCCTAACTAGCCTGAAAATTTCATGACCTTGTGAAGTGTCGTTTGAGAGCTAGATTTTTTTTTCTAAAAGCACCATTTTCCATAGGAATTCTAAAAAAGCTCAAGCATTTGAGATATAAATAGGGACAAATAGAATAGCAACCAAAGTGTTAACTCTATAACTGCAGACAGTTTTTTGTGAGCTGTGGAGGCTTTAACTTTAAAGGGGTATGTATTTAATGACGCTTGTTATAGTTATTTCAATTGTTGTTTTTATGCTAAAAACCCACCAAACTATGCATTTCTGGAAAGGCGTTGAGTCATGCTTTATGCTGAAAACAAAATAATTAAGAAATTCACGATGAAATAGCCTTGACCCCCTAGCAAAAATTTAAAACATGTGTGACACACTGAACAATGAATGAAACAATCGAGGATGTGGTGGTGAATAGGAGACTTCGTTGGTTCGAACATGATGTCAGGGGAAAACACTGATTAATGCCAGCTATAGATTCCATGAATCCAAGACCAAGAGGACGCCCAACCAAAAGATAGTCCGACAACATCATGGAGCAGTGCAGCATTCCGTTCCTCACAACGGAGAGAAGGGCACTATCCACACAAAAATGGAGGAAATCTGTGAGTCACAAGGGGAGGGGGGGGGGGGGGGGGGGGGTCTATGCAATTGACTTTAAGTCAAGTTAAGTAATTTTTACGTATAATATAAAAACAAATTGTTAAGTTCCGCTGTTTGTTTTAAAAAATAAATCGTTTGATTTTAATCAAAATTATAATATCTCTTTGAAGATAACACAGGCAAAGGTGGAGTTTGACCAGCCGTAGGCAATAGTGAAACATCATGAGGAGCACAATCTGTGTTTGTTCCAATCAATTCATTAGTTTGAAGATTCGGACACTCTGGAGTACTGCTTGTATTATTTGCAGACGTGCTCGAGGAGGAAACAGACTCTGCATGTTTAACAGAATCAGGCATTTCATAACTCCTGCGAAAAATATTTGGCATTTCAGGAGTTTTAGGAGAACGGTGCTCCAGTGAAAAGTTTTCCTTTTTGCTCTCCTCGTTCTTGAAATTGTAAATTGTTGACAAATGTTCAGATTTTGGAGTTGTGTCAGTTTGGGTTAACATGATGTCATCAGGAGCCATGTATAAAGAATCAGAAACTTGGAAATTGTACAAATTCTCCCTTGTAGGTGTTACATCTTTACTTAAAACAAACGGTACTGTTACATTTCCTTGAATCTTGTTGTGCCCTATGTGGAGCATATGATTTGACAAACCAAAATCTTCAGGTTGAGGGGTATGCATCTCAGCCTGTGATGACAAGAGGGGCTGTTTCACACTTGAGTACACAGGAGTGTGGATTTTTGCATCAAGATCATTGTAGGACATGCCATTGTAACTACGCTGCTGCTGCACAAAGTGGTCAGGGGTATCTTTACACATGATACCCGAAGAGGCAGGTACAGATGTACAAGAAGCTGACTTTTGTATCTTCTGATTACGAGAAAAGAGTGACAGTGTATATTCAGATAAACCAAAGTCTTCTAACCGTGGTGTACGGGGTATGGACGGAAATATTTTGCCAGTTTTGCAAGGTGGTGGTGTGAAATTTTCTTTGTCTGCAAAATTCTGACAGTTCTCTTCATCATGTCTAGAAGCAGTGACTGATTCATTTGAAATCAAATCTTCCTTTGCTTGAGGATTTTCAGTTAATGAAACATCCACTGGAGATTCATCTTCTGGCTGCAAGTCAGGCCTGACATAGCCATATTTTTCCATGAATACTTCAACTGATTCTAGTCTCCCTGAATAATTGTCTAATAAAGCTGTGAACAGTTCACTGGCTCTGATAATTGTCGAACTCCGCCTTTTCAAATCTTCACGGGCATTTTTTACATCAGATTTCAGATTTTTCATTTCTTTGTGAGCTAACTGTAAAGCATGTTTTGCATATGTTCCATCACTATCCGCTGAATTGAGATGTAACGGAAGTCTTTTAATTTCTTGTCCAACATGTGGTACTTCATTATCTAAACGCCTTGCCACAGTACGGAGGGATGAGAAAAAACCTTCGACTGGCATAGATCTTAAGTTTGATTTCCGTGAGGCTGCTTCCAAAGACATTTTTTAAAGAGTGTACAGAACTAGAGCTAGATCTTTAGATTTGAACCTAGATCCATAAAGATCTAGATCTACTCGAGACTACTGAATACAAATATTCTTATGAGATTTTATAATATCTATCACCTAATAATTCCAGACCTAAATGCACAAGATCAAGTATTGTCAGCAACAACAACCTGCTTTCGAACAGAATATTCTAATTCACGACATCAATTTTCATGAAAGCCAAACCAGATCAGAATCTACACCTTCGTTTGTTATCTGATGAAGTGTTATACCCGAAACGTCACGTGTTTGTTCTGTCTTTATTAGTGGAGTTGTCACCTATTGTCATAGTTTCCCTCAAACAAGGTAATCTACATCAAGGATGAGGCACATCAAACACACATCATAGTATTCATAGTCATACTCATACTCAACAAGATTCGATTTCAAACACACCGCCGATGCCTACTTAAACAAACAAATATCGGGAAAATCCCGAAAATGCCCGGAGTCTTTTTTATTCTACATTTATCGTTTCGGTAAATTTCGTAGAGCTAATAATTATGGCCAGCACTCAACTGGCAAAATAAAATATTTATAGTTTCCTTGACATCTTTAGACATTAATATGAGTGATATCGTTCCATTTTGATACTTATTCTTGACACGTTAACAATATCTGAAAAAGCCGAAATGTAATTGTCAATCAATTTGCTTGAAATTAATTGTTCAGGTTTTGGCCAGATTAATAATATCTTAGCTGCAAATGCATTATAAAGAACGTTCGCCGGTTATGCACTTCCGTACGGAATTCTTCTCTCTTGGCGATCGTATTATATCTTCGAAGCTTGCCTACGCCTGCTCTCGAAACTGTCTGAAGCACGGCCTGGAGTCCTGTGTTTACTCAAAGTGTAGCGCTGTTTGAATGTTTAAAGTGTCTTAAGATCGACATTCTTTGCCATTTTGTTTCATTATAGATTATAACCATGAGAAATTATGACGATATGACCATGTTCCATTGTATACTCTTCGCGGTGTACTTGCTGCTAGGGACGCTGCATCATTGTCAAGGTTTGTCTTCCCGATTGTAATTAAATATTATTAGGGCTATTTAATCTAAAATCTGGGTAAGATGGCTCTCATTTCACCTCTGGGTGTGGTTGAAGTTTGTTTTCGAATGTAGATTTTTGGTCTGCAAGCTCAATTGTGGTTATCAGATTTGTAAGTTATCAAACACGTCTTTACACTTTACTAAGATCTTACTGATCTAGAATATAAAGATTATCATTATGGCAGGTTTCACAAAAATGGGACCCAATGATAACTTGAACTCTTCAATTAATCTTTCTCAAAGCCTAATTGATGAATCTTCTTAACATTTGGTCCATGTATAGCTTTGACATCGCAGATATAAAGAACATAATATTGTGAAATTTGCTTTCAATTTGTGTTTTGTGAATATTTTTTGGGTCTGCTAACGTCAGCAATTGATACTGATGGCATTTCCCTCTTTTTAATATGTTCTTTTTCACCTTATATACATAAGGTAGGTGAAATTAGGTCATGTTTTTCAGTCAGGGGCAAAAGAAATATTCAACGACCTTTTATTCTGTTTTCTTTAATTCCATGTGAAAGACTTTGAATTGTTCCAAGAAAATTTGGAAATCTGAGTTCTAATTTTTTTATCGTTCCATCTTGAGAGTTGCAGTGATCATCCTTATTACGTGAGGCAGGTTTCAGGTTTTCGATATTATGTAACAATTGTGGTCTTTAAATGAACACACAGTAAGAGCTGAAAAAAACAGTTGAACAATAACGTAGAAGCGTTGTTTTATGATCTGCAGTAAAAGAAAACATATTCCAACGGCCATATATTCTGTAAAAGACAGGGAAAAAATCATAGGTAAACCTAACTCTAAATGAGAGTAAGAATACCATGAGACTGCTATCAGTCTGCAAAACCTTATGGTCAGACAAAACATTTTTTCGATCTGGGATCTAATGTGTCGAGCTATTTCTCCATGAGTAGTTTATCTTGTGTAAGCCTATTGAGAAATCATGATATTTTTTTTTAATTGTCGGTTAGCTTTGGAATTAATATTTTGTCCTTTGATGTCCCTGGGATCGTGCCATGCGCTGACGTTCACACCGTCTGCTAAAAATATTATGTTTTTGATATCTGCGATGTCAAAGATAATCGGCCATCAGAAAGGAGACCGATCAGGTTAAATTGAGACCGTTCAGGTTAGATTGGGTTGCATTAGCAAAACCTGTTTTGGCTTATTGTGAGTGAAAAGATGTAAAGAAGTCTGGCAATCAAAAGGCTTTCATGATTTATTACTTTCTAATAAATAAAGACGAGATAATTGGCAGTACGGGAGATTTGGAAGTTCATTACAACAATAGTGACTCTACGTCTCTACTATGCCAGTCTTCTTCGCATTTATAACAATACAATATTACTAAAAACACATTTAAATGAGAGAGAGAGAGAGAGAAAATAATACTAATAGCACAGGTTCAAGTAGAGTTCAAGATTTGTCAGCCACCGCTCCCATGCCGTCCGGTATTCGTGAAGCAATAATCGATCGATAAAGACACAAGTTTATGCTAGTCTAGTGGGGCGCTCTATGTGACTGTAGATAGTCGGAGAGGTTAGTGATCATGGGAGTGGGGGGGGGGGATTTATTACTTTCTAATAAATAAAGACGGATAATTGGCAGTACGAGATTTAGAAGTTCAGATGATGGGAGTAGGGGGAAAAGAACGTTGTCGTCAAAAGTGTTTTCTATTTGGTAAGGCTTTTGTTGCTGGTGCATCTCTCTTTCTCTCCACATCTCTTTTTCTCTCCCTCCCTCTCTCTCTCCTCCCTTTCCCTCTATTGGCAAATATCGGCCTATATGTATCGCATCCTCACTCATTATAATATAAGTCGTGTGAAGTTTACCGTACCGGTTTCAGCAGATTGGCATACACGATAAACCTGTAACACGTAATAAGGATAGTAAATTAGTAAAAAGGCGTACAATCACAGAATTTTACCAAAAAACGGGACAAAAAAGCATTGGTTTTCATCCATCCACACGATCCGGAACGCGCGAGTCATCTAATCAACAGTAAGGCACCGGCCGTGGACTCCACGCCCGAGGTGTCGGGAAACACAAACACAGATTTCATATCTTATTGAGAACTATGGAAAAGTCAGGAAACTCTCCAAACCAGATAGCCAAGCGTTACGTCACTAAATAAACGCCAGGGAAACCTCGGTCGACAGACCCTTGCAGTTCACATAACATTATGTCATTGGCATTGGACCTAGAATTGTCACAGTTAACTGAAAAACATGACTTTTAAAAACTAATTTACTTGCCTCACAGTCCTTTGCTATCTTAAAGTCATATATCTGGAATCACCAGGTTCTAAGCTTTAACATGGCATATAACACTTGTAAGAAATATATGTACATTTTGACAAAAGAGGGAAATGGGGATGGACCATTTTGTGAAACCTGCCTTATCTCATCTGGAGCTATAGATTCGATGTAGATCTAGTGTGAGGTTGTTTTTTTTAATTATATTTTAGTTTTCGGATTATATAAGATAGATCTAATGTAGATCTAGAGAAAATAAGGATCCTTTTAAATACATTTATAATCTCTGCTTACGGTTACTTAATGTGTGTGTAGCATTTCCTTTGAACTTCCGAAAATTGGAGAGAAAAAAAGCCAACATACCATATTATAATGATCAGATCTAGTTCTACGTCAAGTTTGGGTGTGGCCTATAGTTTTGCTAATCATCTGAGGACTGTTTAGAAATTTCAGATGCAGGCTAGAGTTCTTTATATTTCTTTTTAAACTGCTTTAGTCTTAAAATTTCAATTTTTTTCTCAAAAGAGGGCTTTTTCATCTGTTTTTTGTTTCATTTCTCTTTGTATGTAAGTTACTGATATTAAACATCTCAGGATAGTTCTCTCTCTTCTCTCTCTCTCTCTCTCTCTCTCTCTCTCTCTCTCTCTCTCTCTCTCTCTCTCTCTCTCTCTCTCTCTCTCTCTCTCTCTCTCTCTCTCTCTCTCTCTCTCTCTCTCTCTCTCTCTCTCTCTCTCTCTCTCTCTCTCCCTCTCTCTCTGTCTCTCTCTCTCTCTCTCTCTCTCTCTCTCTCTCTCTCTCTCTCTCTCTCTCTCTCTCTCTCTCTCTCTCTCTCTCTTTTGTGTAGCATTAGATAATTATTATTATTTTTCCTATTATTATTATTAGTACTATTATCTTTCTTTTTATTTCAACTGTTGTTATTTTTATCTGAGCAGCGGACAGGTAAGCACCTGTACAGGGAGTAGATGATCCCACTCTCCACGAGTCTCCTGCTGCCTTGCAGGCGGGTTGTGGCTGACCCAAGTCTAAGGGAGTAAACCTGACAGAAAACAACCTGCAGCGTTGCAGGCCAGTCTTGGTTGAGCAAAGGCTAAGGGAGTTAACCCTGACAAAAAATAATAACCTGCTGCCTTGCAAGCTAGTTTTCAGCAACCAAAGGCTAAGGGGTTAACCCTGACATAAAATAACAAGGCCTCAAGATGGCAGCCCACCTAGGGTACAGTGGGCCAATCCCCTGCTTATTCAAAAACCAAACCGATTCAAAGTAATATTATAATGATATACCCGGCTTGAACTTTCGAAGACGACACTGGAAAAGAACCCGGACTGATTTTTGGAACATGGAATGTTAGAAAATGGAAAAGAGTTAGAATTAGCTGAAGAAATGGAAAAAGATATTTTGGCTATTACAGAAATAAAGAAAAAGTACAAGGAATAGAAAACGTAGGATCAAATCATACTTTAATCTTTTCAGGAGTAGATATCAAAGATAGAGCTAGAGCAGGAGTAGGTTTCCTAATGCATAAAAGGCAAGAAAAGCTACCAGAAAGTTGAAAATTTATAAGCCCACAGCTATTAAAGTAAATATTAAACCAAAAGGAAGAGAAATTAAATTATTAACAGCTTATGGACCAAACGAAGAAGCCATCAAAGAAGACAAAGATATCTTCGAAAACAATTTACATATAGCTGCAGAGAATCTTAAACCCATACAGGACTAATGGTTTTAGGAGATTTAAACGCTAGAGGAGGCAACAATATAGAAACCTCAGGAGGAGTAATAATAGATAAAGAGGGAGAGACAATAACTTCTCCAAATGGAGAAAGACTAATAGATTTTTGCCTTAAGAATAACAGGAAAATAGCTAACACGTTTTTTCCTCATAAAGATATCCACAAATATACAAGAGTAAATGAAGACAGACGTGAAAAGTCAATCATATTTATTTCTATTTCAGTTTTTATGCTATCTGCCTTGATTTGATCTCTTATTGTTGTGTTTTTAATTTTGTCTCTTTTTGTTTTCCCTACTTCTCTTCTGAGATATTTCATTTCAGCTGCCTGTACTTTGCTGTATTCCCTACTGTCTAAGGTCCAGGTTTTACTGTCATAGAGGAGAGTAGGACAATGAAGTGTGTTGTATATTGCCATTTTCGTTTTCTTGACAATTCTGGTTTACCTACTAATGTCTTTCCTACCCCAGACCTCTTCAGTACAACTAAAAAGTGTTTCCTACAGCCGCCACTTTTCTTCTATTGTGCTTTCATTCAGATCGATCTGTCTTTCACTGATAAATCTTTTTATCTTGGATTGGTCTGTTTTACATCTGGTTTATTTATTCTTCTGTTTTGAGTTTTGTAGCTTTCTTCTCTTTCCTTTTCTGTTTGTTTCCTCAGTCAGTAATCTCATTTTTGTAACCTAGGTGATGATCACTAAATATTTCAGCTCTTCTTTTAAGCCTTGCATCCATTGCACTGTACAAAAACAAAACGCTTACTATTAATGTAGTCTATGGTTAACTTTTTAATTTCATTTCTGTCTTCGCTTACTCTTGTTATATTTGTGGATATTATGTGAGGAAAAAGGCTATTTTCATGTTATTCTTTAGACAAAAGTCTCTCTCGATTTGGAGAAGTTATTTCCTCTCCTTCTTTACCTATGACTCCTTGTAATGTTTCTGCACTGTTGTGTACTAAAGCATTTAAATCTCCTTAAACTATTAGTTTCTGTTTTGAGATTCTCTGCAGTTATTATAAATTGTTTTCAAAGATATCTTTTCTTCTTTGGCAGCATCTTCAGTTGGTCCATAAGTTATTAATAATTTAATTTCCTTCCTTTTGGTTTAATGTTTACCTCTAATAACCTCGAGCTATTAAATTCCAACTGTCTAATAGCTTTTCGTTGTCTTTTATACATTAAGAGGCGTACTACTGCTCTAGTTCTATCCATAACATCCACTCCTTAGAAGATTAAAGTATGCTTTGTTCCTACATTTTCTATTCTTTGTCCTTTTGTTTTTGTTTCTATGATAGCCAAAACATCTACTTTGAATTTTACAAATTCTTCAGCTGATCCAACTCTTTTCCATTTATTGCTTTGACATTCCATGTTCCAAAAATCGAAACCCGTGTCCGTTCCCTGGCTCGTCTTCTGAAATTCCTTCCGGTTGTAATATCTTTTGTTCTCTGAGCCAGTTTGCTTTTGGGCAAGCGGGTGATTATTCCACTGTACTCTAGGTAGGCGGTGGGGCTGCCACCTTGAGGCCTCTTACCGGACCTTACTTTCAATTTTCTGTCAGGTTAACTCCCTTAGCCTTACGTCAGCCAAGACCAGCCTGCGCGGCAGCAGGAGACTCATGAAGGACGGGACCGTACAGGTGCAAGTGCTGCCCACTACCCGGACGCGCACACACTTAAGATTTCTTTACATTTTTGTCTTCTTTCTTTATTTCTATCTGATTTTTTTCATCTTTTCTTTACTCAACAGTATTGTCTCTTTTGATAACAAATAAATTTTTGTTACTTGACCCAAATTATGTTAGACTGCTAAACTGTAGGATTATCCAGACACTGATGAGTAACAAATTACAAAAAGACGAGATAGTTGCGTTTCATTTCATACATGTTACGCATAAGACCAAATCGTTTAATCTTATTTGCTGTTTGTGAAAGTTTCTGATTGCTTTGAAATCTTTTGGGTGAGCGGGGTATGTCAGTTTGACGCAATGGGATAACTACAAATACCAAACTGTTTGTCCCGAGTCGAAATGAAGAATTGTCGGATCTCTGATAGAGAACAAAGACAATTTTTTTTTATTAACGGTGGTAGACTGTATGTTTCTTAATGCTAATTTTAAGATCTAGATAGTGTGGAATTTAAGAATCAACCGTGCATTGTCTTGTCTTTTCTCATTTTGTTTACCTAGAAGAAATGTTTTATAGAAAAAGCAATTTTGAAATGTAGACATTTAACTTTTATCTTTCACAGGAGCCAATGTCACAAACGTTAGACTCACCAATGGTACCACAGATCGAAGATTTGGTCGTCTGGAGATTCAAGTTAATGGAGACAACATTTGGGGAGTTGTGTGTGATGATGGATGGGCCAGGAATGCGGCTAACGCTATTGTCGCGTGCCGGGAATTGGGATTTACGTAAGAAATAGTTTTGTTAGATTATGTGAGATCAGTGATGAAAATTTTGCACTAATTGGCGGAAGTCTGCTTTTTTCAGCATTCAGAGGAAATTTCGTCCTTTTTCAACATTCAGAGGAAGTTTTCTCCTTTTTCTACCATTCCCGTCGCAGAACTCAAGTTGGTCACGTCAGCGGTAGTAGAGTGAAACCTAGAATCTAAATATGCACACGCTTCAATTGTTTTCTTCCCACTATTAAAGATAAACAGCTTTTTAGCGATATTTGACAAGGTTTGCCAATTCAGTGTGTACAATTATCGATACCGGCATCAACACAAACATTTTTGTGAACGATGAATCATCTCCCCGATGTTTTCTGTTGTCAGGCGATATTTTGATTACAACCGATGAGAACTTTACTTGCCACTGCCAGTATACCATGTCGGCAGACGTATCATTGCAAGAAATAAGAACATATAAGTATAATATGTCTTTCACACATACTATTTGAAACAGGAAACATGCGCTATCATTTCATTTCCAATGCATTGTTCCAATTAGCCATAATTCAACATCTGCATACAGGTACCTTTAGATCTACGCTTTCACAAAGTTATGACAACTGAGAGAGACCGTATGTGGAGAGAGAGAGAGAGAGACTGACCACTAGTACTAGTAGGCCTACTACTATGACATATACTACATTAATATTATTAATTCTTTTCATTTCAAGGTTGCGTGTTAGTATCATTTCAGTGCTAATATTACTTTAGCGTTATTCTCACCTACTTTAGTTTAGGGCTTGAACTAAGGAGATGAAGCTACTTTGATATAGGCGTTTCTAATATTATCTGAAACTCAAATCAAACTGTGGGCGGTTGGTGGGTGTCAGTGGTAGGTTTTACTTCTTTCCTTATTCTTATTTTTCTTTCATTTTGCTGTTTCCTCCATGGTGCCATTCTCACCTCTAAATATAGATCGAAGCCGATATTGACATGGAGTACAAATTTGACCCACTTTTTTGTACGCCACTAAACCGTAAAATTACCTATTCATGCAAGTCGATCATTGTAGTCAAGGTCCTGTAGTGTGAGCATTGACTTACCGGTTTTCATTGTAGTAGAGTATTATGAACTTGGTAAACTAGATGTAGGTCTTACTTATAGTCGTCATGAAGAAAATTGATAGGTTGGCTGATCAGAGGATAAAAAAAATGTTTTGGAAAAAAAATAATTTTTTAATTAGTTTTTTTTGTGGGATGGAAATAGTGTTGTACTGTTGAAATTACAGATATTAAAAATGAAAAAAAAATTTGGTTTCATACAGTTGAGATTTCCTTTGACCTCCAAAAGGTTAACAGGTATGATATCAGAGCCTTTCAAATTAAGAAGACTACACTATTCTTTAATCATGTGAATGATTTATATATCCTCATTGTCACACAAGTAAGTCTTTATTTATGCTTTAATTCAATTTAAAACAACCCAATAGCGTATTCAACATTTTTGTTTTCATACATGATATCCCGAGTTTGGGAAGGGGAGAGGGCTGGTTGTAGGGGAAAAACAGGCATCGACAGAAACACCCCAGATTCTTCTTCTTCTTCTTCTTGATATTGTAGTAACCTCCTTGGAGGAGGACTAGTCTACATGTAGATACATACGCGATATTGACAAGACACAAAAGAGATTAGCCTAGGAAAGGACACTGCTGTGAAGCCCAATTCTCACCACTTAATTGGACCCAATAGTCATGCCTACCCCTCCAAGTTATAGTCAGGATGACGCAATCTGGGTCTAGCTCTTCATTTCGGTTGACGTAGGGCAATGCAGTGGACGACAAATGTCGTCTCCAAATCTTGAGTACATGTACTCTCAAAGAAGAAGCCTTGTGTAACTACGGTCAGTATCATTTGTGTAAGTGTAAGAGTACTAAGGCACACATGGCAATGATGCACGTTTGTGTGTATACGTAGTGTGTTTGACTCTGACCTGTGACCATGCCAAATCGGATTATTCTTCTACCCGCTTGCATCACTTTGAGGAAGAAGATGGCGAATCACAATGGCGATATAAGGAGTTGTGTTTCACTATAGTTATTAAAGAACGTTTACGCCGAATCATTATCCGTATTTATTTCATAGTTTTTTTTTATACTGTCAATCCATACAAAAATGAAAAGCTAACAGTATGTCAGAAACAGCGGTATAGCAGGAGGCAGTATAATGAGGTTTGAATGTATAATAATAACAACGATTGTTCTTAAAAATTCAACCCCATTATCTGACATCCAAGTTCTTTCATTTTACATTTACTTTTTATCTCAGTGGGCAGTTTTATCAAGTAGTCTCTCATTTATTCCTTATCAGATTCGAGCTGAACCTGTTTTCATTGTATCTGCTAGCCGTTTGAATGTTCTTGTGCATTTCATGTTTCCTGTAACTGTGAACTCTTTCTTGGTCATTCTTTATCTTTGCTTGTTTTTCTCACCTCTAATGCTAGACAGTCGTGGTATTCAAGTGTATATAATATAATGTGTATATCAGGAGGTGAGATACAAAAACCGCTGTATTCAAAAAAGATAACTTGAGAAAATCAAGTTTGTCTTCGTTTAGATCTAAATAAAGCTCGATCAAATTGATGTTTTAAACTGAAATATGATATGATGTAGTCAGTTTTGAAGAAAAAATTTCATCATCAGAAGACTTCATTCAAAGTCCGAGATGGGGGAAAAAATTCACGAGTATGTAAAAATGGCGCATAGCGGTTTTCGCTTCTCACGCCCTCATGTGTGTCTGTTTGAAAGAACATGTTTTCTGTCTACATTTAATTAATTCTTGCTTTACTTCTCAACATCAAACAGAAACGGTGGAAGAGCAATCCTAGATAATACTTATGGGCGTGGCACTGGCACGTTCCTTCTTGACGACACAGACTGTGCAGCGGACATGACCTCTTTGGCTCAGTGCAGCTCAGCTCAACAGCACGACTGTGGACCAGGGGACAATACAGTAGGGCTAGAGTGCAACGCTAACTCTGGTATTGGCGTTACAACATTTCGACCCCCGGATACTTCGCCTGTTGACACTGGTGTGGTTGATGACAATTGTAACAGTAAGTCTTGTTGGTGACTTTTTCCTCCTTTTAGGAAGATAGCATCGTTGGCTTTGTGAGATAGGCTGTCAGATTTCATACCGTGAAATCTTTGGTGCAAATCTTGGCAGTGTCTCAGTGACGTGCATAAGATAAATACTTGAAGATAATGTTTTAAATGGAAAAAAATGATAGCATCGGTGCTCCTATACTTGATAAAAATCATCCAGAAACCTCCTAGAATCTGGTGATAGTTTGGTTTCCTGAGTGCCCTTGGCCCTGTACTGACTCTA
Organism: Doris montereyensis; assembly: GCA_037039925.1. Classification (NCBI taxonomy): domain Eukaryota; kingdom Metazoa; phylum Mollusca; class Gastropoda; order Nudibranchia; family Dorididae; genus Doris; species Doris montereyensis. The sequence continues at coordinate 286,206 of JAXRKP010000089.1, read as the reverse complement.
CGCAAAATGAGAAAGCTCTTCCTCAAACCTTCTTCTTATCACTTTTGTTGTACATACCCACAGACTAAGCCATCACTGACCTTTTGTCTCATTGTAAAGTCCTTGTCTCACTGACCTTTTTGTCTCATTGTAAAGTCCTTGTCTTGCAATCAAATGACGTTCAAGATTAGAATCCGCCACCGGCCGGTGAATTTGTTCACCCCCCACCCTAAAAACAATCTCTTATAAATTCCAAATAGCCATAAACCAATTCTTAAAAATCTGTTATAAATTCCAAATAGCCATAAACCAATTCTTTAAAAAATCTCTTATAAATTCCAAATAGCCATAAACCAATTCTTAAAAAGTCTCTTATAAATTCCAAATAGCCATAAATCAATTCTTAAAAAAATCTCTTATAAATTCCAAATAGCCATAAACCAATTCTTTAAAAAATCTCTTATAAATTCCAAATAGCCATCAATCAATTCTTAAAAAATGTCTCTTATAAATTCCAAATAGCCATAAACCAATTCTTAAAAAGTCTCTTATAAATTCCAAATAGCCATAAATCAATTCTTTAAAAAATCTCTTATAAATTCCAAATAGCCATAAACCACTTCTTCAGCCCAGATGCTGATGGATGACTAGATTGACAGTCAATAGAGTTTCACAGCATGATCATGGCTTGAATTTAAAACATTTCAATCTTTCTGGTAGATCTGAGATAATGTATGTTCCTCTATGTAATTTTAGAACGGATCTGTGTCAAGACATGCCTGCTGTGTACACATTTTTCATTCCACCCGCTATGCCAAGACTTTAAGAACATTTTATCAATTATCTTCTGCGGTCTTTCCCACGCCCAGATCCAGCCAATGTGCCCACTGTCAGATTGTTTGGCAAAGTCGGTGTAAATGGTATGGGCTATGTCGGTACAAATCCTACAACGCGTCAGTGGGGATTTGTTTGTGACGACGGATGGAACTCTTTGTCCGCGAGGTAGTCTGTGCTCAGCTGTGTTTTCCGTAAGTATTGATGATGATAATGATGCTATGATTATTATTATTATTGTTATGATTATTTTGAGTTTACCCATTAATGCTGGCCTAAATGCAATTGACTACAAACAAAGATATGTTTGAACTTGTCCATACAGATCTTGGTTGTTGATTGGTTTTTTCTGGCCAGTGGACACCAGTGATGCTCCAGGCGCAAATAGATACCAGCAATAGCCTGGGAGTAAATTTTGTGACAGACTAGCATCTTGCTATCACCTGTTCTGCTTCATGGTCTGGTAATCAGGATAAGTTCCAGCCCTATGGGCCATAAGGATCTTGTTTGAATGTTTTATCAATAAAGATAAAGTTGGAAGTGTTGTCTATATCCTCACACAAGTGCAGGCTCACCAATTGTACATCATTTGTCCCCCAGCAGGCCTATTTGTTCAGTCCTTCTCAACTCCCTCGGGAGCATACAATACATTGATGTTCAGCCTGTTAGGCGCTTCGTACTAACGCACTGATAAGGTCTTTCTCTACCGATAGCTGGGTACTCATTTACTCGAGTTAAGTGAGGAAAACGGTGTTTCCTTAGAATACACAGTTGTGAAAAACCGACCTGATCCAGCCAAAAAACCGACCTGATCCAGCCAAAAAAGCGACTCGATCCAGCCAAAAAAAACCGACCTGATCCAGCCAAAAAACCATGTAATGTTATTTTACTTTGAAAATTAATCTTCACCCGTTTTTTATTTCTTAGAACTAACTACACGGCAAAGCCAGGGATTCCAGCAGAGCACAGAGTGTTGCCAACGTCGCCCCGTCATTATTCTAGACGACGTCAACTGCCAAGGCACCGAGGCCACACTTCAGGAGTGCAATCACAACAATTTTGCAACTTCAAACGACTGCTCGTCGGAAAATGCGGAATTGGCTGGAGTTCAATGTGTGACAGCCGATTTCAGTCCTCCAGACCGTAAGTTTTTAATTGTAGTACAATTCATTTGGGGGCTCATGGCCAATGGCTAGCAGAAAGCAGTAAAGAAAATTTCCTTCAAGGCCGTTATGGCCCATAAAGCTCGAGCTTATCCCGGTTTCAAAACCGTGAAGCGGAACAGGTGATAAGAGTCACCTCCTGGTCAGGGTACTAGTCTGACGCATGCTTTTACTCTCAAGCTTGTGCTTGTAGATTTTTCCCAAGGAACAATACGTCGGTGCTAGCTTCGCCGGGACTCAAACTCGGGACCTCATGATCCCCAGTCCGGCAGCCAAACTGTTTGGCCACTGACGCCACAAGGGGTTAGCAGTGCTCAACTGGAAAATTAAAACTTTTTGTTGCAAAATCTTTGCCAGATTTGCTTGTGCTTGCTTGCATCTGGTAGCTTTACTTAACTCAACTGTATAAATGTTACCAAAGACTTTAAATAGTGTGAGAAAATCTGAAGCCTTGCTTTGATACTTTTGTAAAGACAGCTCAGCCCATGCATTTTCACCTTGTACTTGAAGATTCACAAATCGAGAAATGACGAGATCAATGTTGGTTATTTTCTATAATGGAAAAGCTCTACATTAAATCTATAGCCTATATATTTATATATATTACAGTGGAACCTCTCTCTAATCGGGAAACCTGGTCAATTGGCGGGAAGAAGTTCAAAGCAACAGATTTTTCTCTATATTTTTCCTGTCTAAACAGGAAAGGTCCCTGGCTAGCTAATTGGGACAATTGATTATCATTACCATGTTCCCAATTATTATTTATTCCAACGCTCACTTATTATTCAAATTTGGTTTCCATGTCAAACAATTAGTTATTGTACCTTGGTAAGTGCTAGCTGTGTTATACATTTCATATGTGGAATATGTTGTAAGCGCCAGTTCCCGATGACCATAAGTCAGACACACCTGACATCCACAATGCAGGTGTGAAATCAAGCGTCGCGCCAGCCATTGCTTGTCTACCTAGCAATATAGTGTGGTGTTGACACGCTTATAAAAAAAAACAATTTTACGATCCACCAAGACTTCCCAATTAGAGAGGCTCCAACGTGCTATGTTTCTTTTCATGTCATTCAACATATTGTCTTTGACCCAAGGAAAGCCCATACCAATACTATCAAAATGTTACATTTGACACAGTGCTTGGGACATCGAAAACATGGGATATAAAAATACATATTGACTATCAACTGCATTGGAAATTGGATGCAATTTGGAAGGTATATAAAATTCAAATTACACACTTATACATTTCATATTAAACTTGCATACTCTTATGCTCACTGTAGAAGCAGATGCACAGAATACAAGGAGGAAATGGTCAAGGCCATAAAACAAATCACCTGGCAACGCAACAGGGCCTGATGGTATTTCTTCCAGCAGAGGCTCTGAAGATTGATGCTATCACAACAGCAGATGCACTATAAATATTTTGTTTACCAAAATTTGGGAGGAGGAATGATGTCACAAAGAGTGAAAGGAAGGAGACATAGCGAACTGAGCAAAGAAGGGATCTCGGAAATTACAACAACTACGATGATAGAAGTCATTCTAATAATAACGGGTTAGGGTTGAATGAGTTAATGACACCTGTAGAATTTATGTACCTGTGTTTGGCTGTCATGACATACTGAACTGCATCTCATCCTGGAATTTTGACTTAAATTGGGACATGGGCCTCTATTTTTAGGTCACACATTCATTGCCAAGCATAGCTCTCCCGACAGACTCTGCAGTTCTTTCCTCCACCATGCACCTCGATGACACTTAGTCTTGTCTTCACTAAATAGGAGACATTTTTCCCGGTCTTTTTTAAAACTTCTCCTGTCACATTTTTCAGGAACTTTTCCTCTTCTTTTTTCCTTTGTAATGGGACACGAGTCGTTTGAGCTCTGAGAGAACCCTTGGAACCGCGACAATGCCACTCATGACCTCAGCTGGCTTAAGTAATTGATTTTTTTCTATCTGGTATTTTTTTAAATCTTTGTTTTTCTTTTCTCTTCTTAAAACAGCCCCAAATCCAGTTCTAGAGTGTGGCGAAGGTTTAATCAAGGCGTCATTTCATCGATCTCGAGACGCAAATCTGGAGGAGAAACATTTATCCATTTTGGCAGATCCCACTTGTGCAGACTTGACGAAGTCAACAACTGCAGACTTTGTCACACTCACCATCCCCGTAGACAAGTGTGGCACGCAAGTGTCTGTAAGTTGTTTGCTTGTCCCTTTGTCATTGTATATTGGAAGACAAAATTTGTTTCTCTTTTGGTTTACTTTTACCTTTCTTTCCCCTGTTTTAGAAAAAAGAATATTCTCTGCCGCTTTGAGACTAGGGGAAATGGAGAATTAGTGAGAGCACATTATTGATTCTATTATTAAGCAATAGATGAAAACTGTGGAAATTGTAAGCGGTGAAGAGGTATCAATTCTGCACAATTTATGCTTTATAAAGTTCACGAGTCCTCACACCCTGTGACTAAGATTTTTTCATTAGTCATTCAACTATGTTTTACTAGAACTTAATCAAAATAGTCATATTTTCCAAAATTCATTTTTGGCAGGAAGATTTACTCAAGATTTAGTCAAAGAAACTGTTGTACTGACTCACAGTAGCTTTGACCTTATGTATCTAGGCCAAAGTCTTTGTCTTGTGGCAAACTCAAACTGTAATTTATATTACAAGGATACATAATATTGACAGTGAACGGCACTGAACGACTCAACTATGCACAAGTACGGCCCACAATGCTTGTCTTGCTTTCGATAGCGTGAAGCAGAATAGGTGATAATACAATACCTTTTACACATGATGCTAGCCTGTCACAGGATTTGTTCTCCAGCTGATGCAGGTACCCATTTTCAACTTAGGGTGGGGGGGGGATGGGGTGTTATGTGCCTTCCCCAAAGAACACAATGTTTTACCCAGCATTGCCAGGATTCGAACTCGGGAGATTTTGATCCCATGTCAAGTTGCCAAACCACAAGACTGCTGAGATGGTACAAACTATGCATAAGTCAATTAGATGTTCTGTGATGTATATATGATGCAGCAAGTTAGTTGTCTGATTGTTCAGAGTTAGACATACACGTAATTTGTTACTTTCTTTCACAGAGGAATGGTACGCACATCATCTATAAGAATACCATCCAGTATGCTTCAACCAGCGAAGAAGGTGCCATTACCCGAGTCAACACATACAAGTGAGTTTGGCCTGTTGGTGTCTATCGCCTGAAGTTTGACAATCAGCTCACCCCTGGTCCCAGTTTGGGCAAGATGGAGGATCAGGGAGGAAGAGGGATTTCTTTTTTTTTCTTTCTCATTTTATTTTCCTCTTCTTTTTATTTACTTTTTTGGAAGGGTGACTGTTTTGATTTTGTTTTCTGATCAAAGGATTAAAAAATATGTATTCATAACAAACAACTGCAAGGACACTACTGAAATAGCAAAACAAACATTGCACAATATTAGAGCTGGTGTCTTCAAATCAAAACTGAAAACAGACACGAAATTACAAACAGCGCAGTCATATGTCTTTTCCACACTATTATTTATATGCATGCAAAGCGTGGGCTTTAGATGCGCAATGTCGCAAACGTTAAGAAGCATTTGAAATGTAGATATATAGAAGAATATTGAAAATCCCCTGCACAGCAAAGTAACAAACTTGGAAGTTCTAGTAAAAATTGGAAAAGAAAGAGAATTATAGAGACCATCAAAAAAGGACAAATTAATTTTTTGGGCATGTGTGGAGACAAAATGGAGTAGAAAAACTAACAACATTTGGATTCATAGAAGGGAGAAGAGCTTGTAGCAGACAACACACCACATACGTAACTGTGTTAAAGACAAAACACGTCAGATATCACCACAAACTCGGATTTTACAAGAAGCGTTGAACACAGAACAACATGGAGAGGGATGGTCGGCAACGTGCTGAATAGCACAAACCACAAATAATAAGGACGATGATTCATACATTTATAAAGGAGAACGGAACATTCTTATAACTTGTATGCTAACCAACTCCTATCACCCATTGTTTTAACATTATCCGTTCGTTACGTCTCTTGTTTAGAGTTGACGTGCTGTGTGCCATGCCAGTGGGCAAGAGAGTGACTCAGAGGATTGAACCGGTCACAGAGGCTGTCACAAAGGATGCCAATGGCGTCATTACTGTAAGTACCACCAATGCGCGTAGCATTCTCACAAGTAGAAGTAACGCTTACACCATAAATAACGCGCCCGTCGTTTGAATTACAGTGATCAATGTTTTACGTGTTGTTTTTTTGTATGTGCTGCATTTCAAGACATTGTAGGAATTACTGTTTTTGTCACATCCTTGATGAAGTCAAGTCAAGTGTGCTATTTAAGCATATTATGACAAAGATGGGGCGTGCTATCGCTATGATTGAGTCCATAACATGTCTACATAAAAATATGTGTATATATAAAACTCAAAATGCTCTTTCCCTACATTCCAGGCAGCCATGGCTATATTTCAAGTGACTCATTTGCGAACGCTGTCACCGATAATCCGGTGCAAATACCTTTAGGTGAAAATTTACACATGGCGATTATCATGGAAGACTATGATCCGCGGCTTCTTTTGGTGGCCACGGATTGCGTCTCGACCCCTACTGGTGATACCTCAAATGCCCGCCTGACGCATACGCTTTTTAGAGACAAGTAGGTTCAGAATACCAGAAACAGTTTCCTTCCCAATGAATAATACTTGTAACACAAATATTTATTTGCTTGTTTTGTTCAAGGTTTTTTAATTTTTAATTAATCAAGGAAGTTTGTGATATGAAGAGCTATTGATTCCTTGGAATTTTTCTTTATTTTAATCAAAATCAGTGATTCTCAATCTTGTTAAACCCTGCAATCTTAATACATGCATTCATCAAACCCTTTGTGATTGTAAAAATATTGGACACACACTCTTGAGTGTGTATGTCTTGATCTCCACCAACTCCAGGGGTTCAATCGCAGCCAGGTTAAGAACCACTTGTCTAGATTCAATGTAAGTGTAAAAGACAAGAAGCAATTGTATAGAAACAATTTAGTGTACACAAAAAAGTAATGATATACATTTCATGTTTTCCACCAAATGCTTTATTGATCATTGTAAATATATGAATGAGAGGTAGAGAAAGAGAGAGAGAGAGAGAGAAGTGCCATTTGTAAAGGGGTGGTAGAGATATGAATGACTGTATAAACAAAACCTTTCATAGGAATCATCAGATGTCCACAACAGTCAGTACTCATTTGTGATGAAATCAATGTGGAATATTGGTCAATGCTAACTTCATTCAATGTGATACTCTGTCTAATATGCATATTTTATTTTGAACTTGTGGTAAGATCTTTCACACTGAATTTGCTGAGCATACATTTCAATTAGACTCCCTCCCCACCCCTTGTCATTGTCGTGATGTGAGGTCGATGAGTTTGACTAGTAGGTTCCACTTCTTTCTCTTCAAACTTTTACATGTCTTTCATCTCGTTATTTGTTTTGATTCACCATGAGATCACCGTATTTAATCAACGGGGTAAATTGCAATAAGATAACAAGGCAAGCTTTGTTCATTGTTTGTAAAGTGAGATAGCCTTTTTCTCATATATCTCCTTCCCTCCAATGGCCAGGTGTATTGTGGAGCCAACAGTGACATTTTACACGATCAGCAACAACGAGTTTGCCTTCCGATTCACGCCATTCAAATTCAGCAACTACCCGCTGTTGTACATACAGTGTGACGCCATCATCTGTCTGGCGTCCGATCGGACAGCAGAGTGCGACAGGACTTGTAACAACACAAAGCCAGCTACCAGCGCCCGGAAGAAGAGATCCGCGTTGCACACTCAGTCCCTGCAATCCCAGGCCATTCAGTTCTACGACCCGCTAGAGCCTACAGGTAGGAAATTCTTCGACTGAAAATGATATTTTCCTTATTCCACATTTGACGATTTTGAAGTTCTAATCAGCATCAGATTTAGTGTCGTCAGTTGTCCTGTCTCACAAATACTTATAACCAAATTCGGTCTTCGTTTGTCACAAATAATTATAACCAAATTGGGTCTATGTTTGTCACAAATACTTATAACCAAATTCGGTCTTCGTTTGTCACAAATAATTATAACCAAAATGGGTCTACGTTTGTCACAAATAATTATAATCAAATTCGATCTACGTTTGTCACAAATAATTGTAATCAAATTTGGTCTACATTTGTCACAAATAATTATAACCAAATTCGGTCTACGTTTGTCACAAATAATTATAATCAAATTCGATCTACGTTTGTCACAAATAATTATAATCAAATCCGATCTACGTTTGTCACAAATTTATCTTACATTCTGTCAGACTTGGGATCATTTTAAAAATATTTTTTAAGGAGCGTAATTAGCTTGGTTAGTAGAACAATTTTTATTTAAGCGAGGCGATGGGTGCCGACATACTGGTCGCAGGTTGTTTCCCAGCGGTGGTCAAGATTTTTCTGTCTATTCTTTGTATTTGTCTTGTCTTTGTTCCTATGGGGTTTTGGTATTATTTTATGTCATTTCCTTCACATTAGGTGGTCTACTTCTGTCCATACACCGGAAGGTAGAATGGGAACTAAGAAAGAAAGAAAGGCCTACTCCTGTTCTAGCTCTAACTTTTACATCTACTCCTGAGAAGATTAAAGTATGATTTGGTCCTACATTTTCTATTCCTTGTTCTTTTTTCTTTGATTCTTTGATAGCCAAAATATCTAATTTAAGTTTTTTTTCCAATTCTTCAGGTAATTTTAACTCTTTGCCATTTATTGCGCTAACATTTGTTGTTCCAAAAATCAAGATTCATGTTTTGTTTCCAGGGTCGTCTTCTTGAAGTCAAACCAGGTATCATATTTTGCTTCTCAAACTTGGTTGGTTTTGGAGTACGCAGGTGTTAAGCCCACTGTACCCTAGGTAGGTGGTGGGGCTGCCACCTTGAGACCCCTTATCTGGCCTTGTTTGTGGTTTTCTGTTGGGGTTAACTCCCTTAGCCTTTGGTCAACCAAGACCTGCCTGCAATTTTCTGTTGAGTTTAACTCCTTAACTTTTAGTCAGCCAAGACCTTCCTGCGTGGCAGCAGGTTGGGATTTTCTGGTATTATTAACTCGCTTAGCCTTTAGTGAGCCAACACCTGAATGCAAGGTAGCAGGCCTAGTCCCCGCCTATTCGCCGCACAGGTGCAAACACCTGCCCAATGGCCGCAAATATATTGTAATGATATGGAAAGAGTCCTGTTCAATTGCTTTGTTCCCTTTGACAGGGCAGTAGTATCTTTCCTCTTGACTTGAGACCGTACTCCCAACCCCCCCTACCCACCCACATCCAGACACCCCCTTCCCATAGCAAATCAGTGAAATTAAAGTACCTTTGTACAATGTTCATCCTCGTTAAACTCTGATTAAATCCTCATGTTTCCCCTTCTGCTTTTTCTTCTTCTTCTTTCTCTTCTTCTTATTCTTCCTTTTCGTCATTTTCTTCTTCTCCTTTCTCTTCTACTCTTTTTTTCCTCCTTGTCTTGTTCTTCTTTTCCTCCTCTTCCTCTCCCGATCCTTTGGATGTTTCAAAAATTTTGAATCATTTTTTACACAAAAGCTGATGGGGTTTTTCTTCTGAACAAATACAAATAAATTTTGTCGATGATTTATAAACATAAAATAAACTATTAAATCCTCTGCAGATAAGAACAAGGGGACAGAGGTAGTCATCGATGTTGCTGAAGAGATCAAGGACAAGACGGATGAGACGAAAACTTAACTGCCAAAGTCAAACGACATCACAACCGTACGACCAACAGTACAGCAAGAAACACCTCCGCCACCGCTAAATCCAATCGAACCATCCTCTCCGCCTCCAGAACGCGTTCCGACTAACACCACGCCCGTTGTAGGTGTCTATGACAAAGCCAGTGACTCTAAAATCAGCAATACTAACGAAGGCAAACAATCCAATCAGTTGTCACAACAGGAGGGAGACACAGCCTCTGTATTATCACCTTCTACAAAATTTCTGCTTCTCATGTTGCTATGTATATTCATGTTTTTGTAAGCATCAGTGTACATACATATGTATTCATGTTATATTGTTGTTTTCAACATATTTTATAATCTTTTTAAAATATACCTTTTGATATATAATTTTTTTTATACAGACCCAAATCTACTTCATATTGTTACTTTTGTTCCCCACAGCCGAATGTGAATTGATCAAAGGGGAATAATCAGCTGCCAAATGATCACAAGTTTCCTTGCTTACTATAGAAGGATGAGATTTTGGCAAATCATTATTTATTCTTCCATCACAAGGATGGACTAAATTATTCTTGCCAAATATCATTGACCATTTCCTTGCAAAAGTCAATTTAAGTCGTTCTCAGTTACATGAAATTATTAAAAGAAAAAAGGTCTAAATCTATAATAAAAAAATTCCAGGATTTGAATCTAATTAAATGCACTGAGGCAGCCATAAATATACGATATTCATGAATGTTTCTGGGTTTTTTTTAAGGAAATGGATGAATGTCCACGTCCAATTATTCTGTTCTAGAGGCATATAATTTGGTGATGTTACATTCCGAATGATGTCATCTGTTTAGAATTTCTTGGAGTTATTCCATTTCAAGTTTGTTCCGTTGAGATAGAATCCACCTGATACAAATCTAACTTCATTAGTTGCTATTTCAGCCACTTATGCTTTTGGAAACTCGTCCCTGAAATCGCTGGACTTGTTGAATGTGGCCACCTTGACAATAAGAAGAAATATAATAATATATCGCTTGGCACACTTGGAGGGGTGATTTCGATACTGTGCCTGTGTCCATTTTTCATAAACAACTACTTAATGAGATTAAAATTTGATCAGTTGTGATATTTATGTTGCTTTAGAGTAGATTCAAGTAGATTTCTGGCTGATTTAGGCCTGACGAAATTTTTAATGAAGATATTTCACTTGTTTATATTAAAACTATTTAATGAGATTAAAATTTGATCAGTTGTGATATATATGTTGCTTTAGGGTAGATTTAAGTAGATTTTTGGCTGTAAACTGCCCTCATTGTGTGGGTGAATTTCATTCCCATTACTATTTTCATCATAGAGTTCTGTCTTCGCGTGTCCTTGTCCTCGCCTTTTCTTTTATCGGTGGCCTAGTTTTTACAGTCCTGGAGTGGCATTGGTGGCTTAGTTTTAGGGTCCTGGGGTGACATCGGTGGCTAGTTTTTAGGCTCCTGGGGTGGCATCAGTGGCCTAGTTTTTAGGGTCCTGGGGTGGCATCAGTGGCCTAGTTTTTAGGGTCCTGGGGTGGCATCGGTGGCCTAGTTTTTTAGGGTCCTGGGCTGGCATCGGTGGCCTTGTTTTAGGGTCCTGGGGTGGCATCGGTGGCCTAGTTTTTCCTGGGATGGCAGGCACCTGGGGTGGCATCGGTGGCAGGGTCGTGGGGTGGCATCGGTGGCCTTGTTTTTAGGGTCTTGTGGTGGCATCGGTGGTCTTGGGTCTTGTGGTGGCATCGGTGGTCTTGTTTTTAGGGTCTTGTGGTGGCATGGTGGCCTTGTTTTTAGGGTCTAGTGGTGGCATCAGTGGTGGGGTCTAGTGGTGGCATCAGTGGCCTAGTTTTAGGGTCTAGTGGTGGCATCAGTGGCCTAGTTTTTAGGGTCTAGTGGTGGCATCAGTTTTTTTAGGGTCTAGTGGTGGCATCAGTGGCCTAGTTTTTAGGGTCTAGTGGTGGCATCAGTGGCCTTTTTAGGTCTAGTGGTGGCATCAGTGGCCTGTTTTTAGGGTCTAGTGGTGGCATCAGTGGCCTAGTTTTTAGGGTCTAGTGGTGGCATCAGTTTTTTTTAGGGTCTAGTGGTGGCATCAGTGGCCTAGTTTTTATCTAGTGGTGGCATCAGTGGCTTAGTTTTTAGGGTCCTAGTGGTGGCATCAGTGGCCTTGTTTTTAGGGTCCTGGGGTGGCATCGGTGGCCTTATTTTTAGGGTCCTGGGGTGGCATCAGTGGCCTAGTTTTTAGGGTCCTGGGGTGGCATCAGTGGCCTAGTTTTTAGGGTCCTGGGGTGGCATCAGTGGCCTAGTTTTATCCTTGGGTGGCAGTGGCTTGTTTTTTAGGCACCTGGCGTGGCAGAGTCCTTGGGTGGCATCAGTTAGTTTTTAGGCACCTGTCGGTGGCTAGTTTTTAGGATCCTTGGGTGGCATCAGTGGCCTAGTTTTTGGCACCTGGCGTGGCATGGTGGCCTAGTTTTAGGGTCCTGGGGTGGCATCAGTGGCCTAGTTTTTAGGGTCCTGGGTGGCATCAGTGGCCTAGTTTTTAGGATCCTTAGGTGGCATCAGTGGCCTAGTTTTTAGGCACCTGGCGTGGCATCGGTGGCCTATTTTTAGGGTCCTTGGGTGGCATCAGTGGCCTAGTTTTTTGGCCTAGTTTTTAGGGTCCTGGGATGGCATCAGTGGCCTAGTTTTTAGGGTCCTGGGGTGGCATCGGTGGCCTTGTTTTAGGGTCCTGGGGTGGCATAGGTGGTCTTGTTTTTAGGGTCTTGTGGTGGCATCAGTGGCCTTGTTTTTAGGGTCTTGTGGTGGCATTGGTGGTCTGTTTTTAGGATCTTGTGGTGGCATCAGTGGCCTTGTTTTTAGGTCTTGTGGTGGCATCGGTGGCCTTTTTTAGGGTCCTGGGATGGCATCAGTGGCCTAGTTTTTAGGTCCTGGGGTGGCATCGGTGGTCTTGTTTTAATAATCTTGTGGTAGCATAGGTGGTCTTGTTTTTAGGGTCTTGTGGTGGCATCAGTGGCCTTGTTTTTTAGGGTCTTGTGGTGGCATCGGTGATGATGATTTTAGGATCTGGCCAGGTGGCATCGTCTGGCCTTGTTTTTAGGATCCTGGGCTGGCAGTGCTTGTTTTTATTCGTCACATGGGTGGCATCTGGGGAAAATGCTTTTTAGGTAAGTGTCTTTCCCAAGGAACACAACGTCGGACCTGGGTTTGCTTGATGTTTAAACCGGGACTTCATGATCCCCCTGTCCAGCAGCCTAACTGGCAGCCACTGGATACCACACCTGCCCTGGGGAGGTGATGGATATGATTAACTGTTGTGCATTGTGTTATGGAAACTAACTAACAGTTGGTTCTATACGTGTCTAATGGTCATATCAGCCTTGAAGGAGCTTTCCTTTTTCTTATGACATTCCACCAAACAGGTGATGTTGTCTCCATTCTTTCAAGTCGCTAGTCTGACCGTTTTTACTCCCAAGCTAGTGCTTGTAACCCATTCATGGGTGTCTCCATTCTTTCTAAGTAAGTGTGTCCCAAAGAACACAACGTCGGACCTGGGTTGCTAGGATTCTTTCAACCCAATACGTCTCTCATGTTGTCTCCATTCTTTCAAGTCGTGTGCTCAGCCACTGATACCACCCCTGTCCCTGCATGAAGGTCTGGATATGATTAACTGTTGTGCATTGTGTTATGGAAATCTCTTTGGTTCATGTTGTTGGTCCATTCTTGAAGGAGTCAGGTCGACATTCCCGTCTCTCATGTTGTCTTTTTTCAAGGGTCTCACTCTTCCTCGTTGTCTCCATTCCTGTGCGGGTTGTTTTCTTTCAAGCTTGAATCCATTCTGCCATTGGGCAGTCAGTAGCGAACTTGTGGTCTCCATTTTTCAAGTCGGTTGATTTTGATTCTTTCAGGTGTTGTCCGTCCCGATTCTTTTGGGTCTCACTCTTCCTCGCTCATTCCTGGCGGGGTTTGGAATCCATTCTGCCATTGGGCACTTAAAGCGAACTTGTGGCTTTTGGGTTGATTTTGATCTTTGGTGTTGATTGGCCTTTTCATGTGGAATAATTTTTCCTTTAAAATTGCCTTTTTGAATTTGTTCCATTTTTTTGTTTACTATTTTCATTATAGATGAGTCATATTAATATTGAAGCTTTACTTTGGCTGTTTCGTTTTTGTCTCTAGGTGCTAATGATAGATCTTCGTCATTATAGTTATGTGTATTGTAGAGATATACATTACATAATGTATTCATTTGCGTGGTGAAATCAAGTCTTGAATCAATGGGTTTTGTTTGAAAAAAACACAAAGTTAAAGATAGAGACTGAACAGCAGTGCTTGGAATCCTATAACCCGTATGTTGTATTATACTGATTCATAAATTGAAGCAATATATAAATGAATAATAATATTCTCGTATATTATTTTACATTACTATCCGTCCTGAGAAAATTCCGTTTATTTTCATTGTATAATTTATACTCGTGTTATTAAAAAATAGATTTATTGTATAACCCTTTATGTAGTGGAGACTTTTAGCCAATGGTGAAGAAAGGAAAAGGATTTGTGGGATGTTGAAAGAAATTTTGGTTACCATGTGATTTATATTTCAAAATACGTTTGAAGTTCAAGGGGCATCTTGGTTCCATTACCTTAGATCTTGAGGCAAAGGTAAAAAGTTTCAGGTTTTGAAGATTTTATAACAATGTATGGAAACTATTGAGTGGTATGCAAATCATATCATCAGCATTTATGAACATTTTCAAAAGAAAAGTTTGAATTTATGACCTACCTACCACAATAAGACTGATTTTCTTATTACTTCATGGTATTTTTAAAAACAATTTCAATGCAGTAATGATTCATTACTGTTTATGAATATGTATCTTTCCAAAATGGCTTCATTGAAAAGTTTCCCAAATTTATGATTTCAGGATCACACGGTCTTCATTATTCCTTTATCAGTTACCATTCTACCTTCCGGAGTATTGGATCTTACAATCTTGATTCTATTGATTCCAGATGATCTTCTTATTTCATTAACAATGAGAAAATGTTTTCTTTGATTTTGTTTACTGTGTAGAGTCAAAAGAGAGATTTTAGCAACTTTAACAACATTCGTTATTTATTCCTGTCCATGTCAAAATGATGAATATTTTTTGAAAACATGATCTCAAAGGCTTCTCTTGATGCATAGGAATTTTTTCCCCTTTAATAGCTGATATCTCATATATCATGAAGAAGGTTCTTTTCCATGTTTTTAACCATGTGCCTTTGCTCTTTGTTATTTTATTATTTATGTGCAGATCTCTCGTTGTTGTTTTTTTTTTCCTTTTTCTTTCTGTTTTTGATTTTGATGCACACTTGCTTTGGATTTGATTTGATTTGACCATGTAGAGATTTGTGATGAATACTGATTACTGCATGTTTGTGTTGTCTTGTCTGCAAGAGACCAAGTTGGTTGTTTAAATAGTTGATATATAAAGAAAACATTTTTTTTAAAAAGGGGAGAAGACTACAGGAACCTCACCTCCTTATCAGTCTTAGTGGCTTTAGTGGCCTAGTGGTTAGGCAGCTGGACTTGACATCACGGGTTTGAACCCAAGCAATGCTAAGTCAGATATTCTTTGCCAGGGGACCCTCATCTCTAACAATCATTTCCCCCACTCAACCTACATTCAAATTGGTACCAGTACCAGTGCAGCACTACCAACTGGGATAAGTTTGTACTTTTTGGGCCGTAACTGCCTGGAAAGCTGGAAGTGGAAGGAACTTCATACTTTGCTGCTTCCTTTGAAGAGATGTCAACCTTATTTCTTGTAGGTCATTTTTACTTAATGGTTTGGGGATTATTTTTGTTGTTGTTGAGAGAACTTTTGTGCGAGGGTTGTTGTTCCTTCAAATCATCCTCACTGACCATATTGATGCATGCAACTATTGATTTTTTAAATCTTTTGTAACTGTTGCTGAAGCTTGTTATATTGGATTTATTTATGTCTTTCTGTTGTTGTTTTTCTTATTCTAAAAAACCTGTTTAAATCCAATTTTGATTGAATTTATTTATTGATTGTTATAAAAAAATGATAAAAACAAACCGACTATGTTGTGTCCCATGTTGTTGAGTGTATTTTTACTTAATGATTTATTTGAAATATTCCAACCGTAACAACAGTTGGATAGTTTTTTCTTTTTCTCAATTTATGTTCAAAATTGATTACTAACTTAATCAGTAATAGAAAATGAAATGATGTCTAACAAGATTTTTGTTATTTTGTTTGTAGATAAGTTAACTTTTCAAAATGTTTGAAGAAAATAGATTTTTTTTTTGCTGCCGTCCACTAGGCCTGTGCGCTACTCGAGCCATTACTGGATATCAACGAATACAAGGCTTTGAGGCGTGTTATTCAATCTGACCACGGTCTCCAGACTAGTGAGTCCGAGACCAGAGGAGATGAATCCTGTATAGATACCAACCTACACGGTAACTTATTTTGCCTTGACTAGACCAGAGACAGAAGAAATTGATCTGTCTTCTGCTATCGCGACGCTTCAATCACCAAGGCGGTCACAAGTGCCCTCTCACCACCACCACCCCCCCCCCCCCCTCCCTACAACCAAGGCTCAGTGTTCAGCGTTCATATTCACAGTCCTGAAAGCACGAGGCCATCTCATTGTATTCGTCAAAGCGAGTACTCAAATAACGCGAGATTAGAGAAGAGGGTAGCTGGTGTCAACGAGTAATAGAAAAGTTGAGTCTTGCTCAGGCCAACCATCCTCTATCTAGATTGCCATGTTATTTTACTTTATGAAATTTTAATTGTGTCCTGTAATCCTTATATGATATTTCCTTTACAATACAATATAACCGTCTAATGCACAGAGTGAATAATAAGCTTTAATCTGTTGTCTCTCAGAGCCTTCAAAATTTGTGCCACATTACTTAATTAAAAGGACTACCCCTATGTTTAAAAACACTCTGTGATAATATTACGATTTTATCTTGATTGTTGCATATGTGTATTTTAATGACAGATTGGATCCCTCCCCTCCCAAAAAAAAAAACCAAACTGACAAAAAAAAACCAAAAAAACAAAACAACAACAATGTTTTACAGACTTTCCATTCCTATGAAGTTATTTGACATTAAGTTATTTGGCATCAAGACATCATCAAGTTATTTGACATCAAGTTATTTGACATTTAGTTATTTGACATCAAGTTATTTGACATCAGCTTATTTGACATCAAGTTTTTTTACATCTATTTTCTTATTCAAAGGGGACATGATTTAGGTTCATTATCAGAAATGCACATTTTAAAAATTATCTATGTTTTGCTATGAACGATTGTCATGAAATCCCTAGTCCTCTATGTATCTGTGATTAAAGCTCTTTAACAAATTGAATAAATATTTTTAAAAGCTTTGTTACGGGGGTTTTGTGTTTATTCTTATGTACACAAGAAAATGTTAAATCAGAATTGCACATTGGACTAGAGATAATTTTTTGTTCAGATTACACATGTTTCATACTATCAAATTATCCAAGGACAACACTACATGATGCTGTTTTATTGTCAGTAATCTCCTTGTAATGACAAGAACATGCATCCGTCCGTCCCTATTTCTTTCATATATTGTTTTTGTTTTAATGAGGTTGCTTTCTTTTTTCTTCAGGTAAGTTCTAGGTTTGGGCTATGCTGGCTTTGTAAGTTTGTCCAAAAGACTGGACTGCAAGAGAACAGACTAGCAGTAAAAGAAAAAAAAGGGGTGGGGGGGATTTTTTAAAAATTTGGGACTTGGCAAATCTTGTAGTTTCAGACTAATATAGTTTTCGGACAAAGGGTTTTCGGACTAGGTTTGTTCGTAACATGTAGTTCTGCAAATGTACCCACTAGCAAAATTGAATGCTTTACCAGGAATGGTATTAACCCAAGAAGCGTGCAGAATGCACATGTACGTATTTATTTTTTTTTACCCGAAGTGCACAGAACGTACATGTACGTTTTTCAGGTTGTGATTACTTCCCACACCTCTGACCAGTGACCGGCAACAGGTGTGGAATTCTGCCCTCGCGTATCGCCTTATAAGGACCATCGTGACTGACTGAGCTCAATTGAAATTGGAACGAACTTTTCATTTGATTGGCATTTAGAACTTTTATGATTAACCAATAAACATGTTATATGCTTTACCAACAGAAAGCAACTTCTTTGGATAAATTCAACACATACCCTCTACGAAAACACACATTTACATGATGAACTGTAAATTGATTGGTCCTCCCATTTCACTACTATTTGATTCACAAGCATTTATCTGGGTGAATGTGTAATACTGACCAATGATAAAATGAGAGAGAGGAGAGGGAGGATGGTGGGAGGATGAGAAAGAGAGAGAAAGAGAGAGAGAGAGAGAGAGAGAGAGAGAGAGAGAGAGAGAGACTGACACTAGTGACAGAAAACCAAGAGACAGAAAGAGAGAAAACTCCAGCTGAAATGAAAATGTCTCACTCTATACAAATCAAGCCTGATTTAGCCTAGGTAGAGGGGAAGTTTGAACACCAGATGCCCTAATTGACACTTGCCTGTCAGTTATTGTCAGCTCGTGTTTCGAATGGCAGTCCAGAATCTTAGCTGACCAGGCTAGGTGGCAAAAAATCATCCACTCTTTATTTCGGAGATCTAGCATTGCTTAGAAGCCACAGACATTGAATTCATGGTTTGCATGTTGGTGGTGAATAAAACTCAGGCTGCCACATGTTCTTACCAACCAACAAGAAAGAGAAAAGGAAGAGAAGTTTCCCAGAAGTTTGTCCTTTGACAAATGATTCACACCAAGATGTGGAAAAGGAATTTCCCACAAGAAATCTCATCTCAATCATCCACTTTTCCTCGCCCTTTGCTTGTAATTTGTATGGATTACGTCATTATGCTATCATAGAAGCTTTTGAAACATAGACATTTGCTAACTTTTTGTCAAGACATAAGAAAATTGCAAGCTCTTGTAAAGACTGATGGGTCAGTTAGTAATGTGTAGGAGAGGATGGGGTGTGTGTTGGGGGGAGGGGGATGCACATTGATAGGTTGAAATCTTTTCTGTATTGACTTTCTAATTTCACACAATATGTTGACATGCAGAATCATGACAGCCCGAAAAACACGTGGCTTTCAGCGGGAGTGGGCTAAATTGCAATGCTTTTGAACAATAAGGAAACATTCCAATACAGTGCATGTAACAAATTATATCTCTTATTGAGGAAAAACAATATATATGTTGCACTAATTTATCTTCTCATCCATCTTTCAAACAATTGCTTTTATTATACAATGAACGCGTAACGCCATGAGTAAAAAATACTCTGCTCTACACAGTGCTAGCCTAGCGACTGAAGGACCAGATGTCAATCATCCGGTCAGAGCCAGTCTTAGTCTTACTCTTACCTTCGCTTCACATTCAATGGCAAGGTTGCCTGTGTGGAGACGGCCAAGGCTACAAGATGCGAGCTCCGTGGGGTTATAACATAACATGACCAATAAATGCGTAACCTTCCCGCTACCGCCTTGACCAAAACATAATGCTAGCTGGACAGCTCTTTAGCTAGCTAAAGGGGTGTCAACCACATGTCATAGGTCCAGTGCTGGCTTCACGTTCCACGGCAGAGTCTTTCACAAGTTTGCAATGAATAACTCAAATTACCATCTTGACAATGTACTTGCCAACATCTAGACAAGTTTGCAATGAATAACTCAAATTACCATCTTGACAATGTACTTGCCAACATCTAGACAAGTTTGCAATGAATAACTCAAATTACCATCTTGACAATGTACATGTCAACATATAGACAAGTTTGCAATAAATAACTCAAATTACCATCTTGACAATGTACATGTCAACATCTAGATACAAGTTTACAATAAATAACTCAAATTACCATCTTGACATTGTACATGTCAACATAATAGATACGTTTACACTGGGTAACTCATATTACCATCTTGACATTGTGTATGCCAACATAATAGATACGTTTACACTGGGTAACTCATATTACCATCTTGACATTGTGTATGCCAACATAATAGATACGTTTACACTGGGTAACTCACATTACCATCTTGACATTATGTATGCCAACATAATAGATACGTTTACACTGGGTAACTCACATTACCATCTTGACATTGTGTATGCCAACATAATAGATACGTTTACACTGGGTAACTCACATTACCATCTTGACATTGTGTATGCCAACATAATAGATACGTTTACACTGGGTAACTCATATTACCATCTTGACAATGTGCATGCCAACATAATAGATACGTTTACACTGGGTAACCTCACATTACCATCTTGACATTGTACAAGCTAACCTATAGATAAGTTTACACTGGGTAACTCATATTACCATCTTGACAATGTGCATGCTAACCTATAGATGAGTTTACACTGGGTAACTCATATTACCATCTTGACAATGTGCATGCTAACCTATAGATAAGTTTAGACTGGGTAACTCATATTACCATCTTGACAATGTGCATGCCAACCTATAGATACGGTTACACTGGGTAACTCACATTACCATCTTGACAATGTGCAAGCCAACCTATAGATACGGTTACACTGGGTAACTCATATTACCATCTTGACAATGTGCATGCTAACCTATAGATAAGTTTAGACTGGGTAACTCATATTACCATCTTGACAATGTGCATGCCAACATATAGATACATTTTACACTGGGTAACTCACATTACCATCTTGACAATGTGCATGCTAACCTATAGATAAGTATAGACTGGGTAACTCACATTACCATCTTGACAATGTGCATGCTAACCTATAGATAAGTTTAGATCTGGGTAACTTACATTTACCATCTTGACAATGTGCATGCCAACCTATAGATACGGTTACACTGGGTAACTCACATTACCATCTTGACAATGTGCATGCTAACCTATAGATACGGTTACACTCGGTAACTCACATTACCATCTTGACAATGTGCATGCTAACCTATAGATACATTTACACTGGGTAACTCATATTACCATCTTGACAATGTGCATGCCAACCTATAAATACATTTACACTGGGTAACTCATATTTCCATCTTGACAATGTGCATGCCAACATATAGAGAAACAAATTCCAACCCGGGTGATACGATATAACGAATTTAGATCAGGTTAGAATTCAATTCGAGGTTACGCAGGTAGCCCAGGTAGTCGTGAAGGTACTATTTCAACTTTTTTAATTACCCGTACTCTCACCTGTTCAAAATGGCATTGAAGATACTATTCCAACTTTTTAAATACCCGGTACTCTAGTCTCACCTGTTCAATATGGCATTGAAGGCATTTTACTTTTGCTTTACTTAACGGTAATATTATGAAAATCTACATGTACTTTACATGCTGTGTAACAATTACAATATTAAAGGTCTTGGTAGCCAAACCCCCTCTTCATCCCTTCCCTTGGGAAAACTGAGAGAAGAAATCCAGCCAGGGCAACTGAGATGGTTTGGACATGTAAACAGAACGAAGGACAATAGAATAGCTAAATCAGTATACAGTGCTAAAGCCCAAGGTAAAAGATAAAAAGGCAGACCTCTGAGAAAGTGAGAACAAGATATAAAAGAGGCATTAAAGCAAAGAAATTATTTTTTTTGAAAGAAAACAACAACAAAAAACGCCGGGACAGGGCAGCCTGGAGAAAGTTCATTTCAAGCATCTGAGAGAAAGAGAGAGAGAGAGAGAGAGAGAGAGAGAGAGAGAGAGAGAGAGAGAGAGAGAGAGAGAGAGAGAGAGAGAGAGAGAGAGAGAGAGAGAGAGAGAAGAGAGAGAGAGAGAGAGAGAGAGAGAGAGAGAGAGGGAGGGAGGGAGGGAGGGAGGAGAGAGAGAGGAGAGAGAGAGAGAGAGAGAGAGAGAGAGAGAGAGAGAGAGAGAGAGAGAGAGAGAGAGAGAGAGAGGGAGAGAGGAGAGAGGGAGGAGACAGACAGATTTGTCGAGACAGATAATAAGTTATTCTATAGTCAACGATAACGACAACCCGAGCTTTCTTATCGAGGTTTAATAGTCATATTTATTTCCCTTGATTCACGCATGCGCGCCATCGACCATCGCGCTTCCTTAGCAACGGCCGTAGCAGTCAGTTGTCAACAGCTCCCAGTCGTGACGAAGGACTACGGCGAAAACAAAGCATAAACTGAATTTATTGAGCTTTTTGCTCAGGGACAAATTCAGTAATCATGCCGAGCACAACACTTTCTGTTCAGAGGCCAATCTCTGAACAAATTGATGAGCTCAAGGCAAAAATCGCCCTCTTAGGTAAGCGATTTTATCTTTGTTAAATCATCGCTTTTTACACTGTAAGTTACAGGACTTGTATTTGTGTGTTATTTATCGGTTTTAATTTTTTCTCTGACCTGTAGAGAAAACCAAAGATTTGGCAGTTGATTGTTTTGTATTTGTTTGTGGTAAGCTTCCTTTATATTGCTGCTGAAACAGTAAAACAGTTTTTTTGTACCCATATTCATTATCGAGTGTAGTGTAGGGTAATCCAGAAGCTTATGAAGTTTTAACAAAATTGTATGGATTATCTAGGGCTCAAGATTGTTATTTTTGTTTTAGAAACATCAAGGAAATCTTTACTGCCGATTTAGGAGTGATTGACTGCCTGGTGTGTTCATGTTTCGTTGAAACATCACATGGTTTGCTTCACAGACCGTCAAAATTGAAAAGAAATGAAATGCTTAACTAATACAATAATTAATGATGCTTGTGATAATGCAGTTGTTGCCAATTAAATCATCACAGGCTACACAACACATGCACACAGCAGATGATGAGGGCCATATCTCCATCACTACATTAACCTCCTCTCTAAGCTTTTTTGTGAACCATCCACATTGGCAGCCTCTATCTTTTGTGAGGACAACTTAAATACTTCTGATGAGATGAAAATCCTCCTGTACCATTCACTTCAACAAAACCAATCAAGAAGAGAGTTCAATTTCAAGACAGTAGCACTTCACCCATTTTCACAACTGACACGTTATTTGCTCAGTCATTTCAAGAGTCTCCAGTATGACCTCTCACCCATTAAGAAGAAAAACTGATTACACATTTTGTTAGGTGAAAATGAATTACAGCTAAACATAACATATCGAAGTGTAAAGCCAAAGACTAGCCCATAGTTTTACAAAAACCTAGAAAAGATACAGCTAGGGTAAGAACATTTCATCTAGATCTAGATCTATGTATGTTTACACTACGCAAACTATGTAGGATTCCTTTTTTGTTATGTGAAATTGTTTGGGTGAAGCTTTCATGAGTTTAAATGAATAGTAAAGTTGTTTCTTCCGTCAATTAAGGCCCATACAGCTGGAGCTTATCTTGGTTTCTATAGCACAAAGCAGAACATATGTGATAATAATCACGCCCTGGATAGTATGCTAGTCTGACACAGATTTTTAATCCCAAGCTATTGCTTGTATCCATTTGCATTTGGGTCGCATGGGGAAAAGAATGTTAAGGGTCTGTCCCAAGGAAAACAATGTCAGACCTAACTTTGGTTGGATTTGAACCCAAGAGACTAACCACTCAGCCACTGACGCCACTGTTTGATTGAATTCTAAAAGTGTGTGACATAGAGATAAAAGGACTGATTTGTGTACAAAATTTTTATTTAATTTTTATTCCTTTGACTTTTCAGAGGGAGATAGGAAAGCCTATTATGAATCTTCTCAATATGCTATGAAAAAGAACCGTGACAGCATAGCATCACTCCGAAAAGAAACATGGGATCTTCGCAAACGACTTAGTGACAAACTTTCTGTGAGTCGCTTTCATCCTATGCTATCCTGTGAAATTTACTTACGAGCTGAAAGTACATTTTGTTTGCGCCTCAATGTACTTAAGGCTACACTTCAGATTCAAATGAGATTGATTACGATAAACATTAGCTTGTATCCTGCAAAACATTGCTTGTGAGAGTGTACACATATAAACTTGCTTTGAGAGATTCGCATAACTTTTAAAACATATTATTTTTTTCTAACATTTTGGCATTAAATTTTAAAATGCATTTTTTAAAGATGAAATAAAACATTAAGTAACTTAATAACAACATGATATTTAATTACACATGCCTACATGTTATCATTTGGATCTTCTGAAAATCACAGCAAGACGAACATGTCATCGCAAAAGCTGCCCATGACAGACCTGTGGAAAAAAAGCTGCCTTTATCAAATAAGACTGGACGTGTGAGGATTTTTCTTGTTAACTTTTGTATAATATTTAATGAGAAGTAAAATAGATGATGTAAATTTAAGCTTTTAAATGCTAAATTTTTTGGCTTTTGAAATTATGAATAAGTCAGTCTCAAAAATGTAAAATGTTGTTGGCCTTCTAAATTCATCAGAGCAAATTTGTTATTTTATCAACTTATAAATAGTATTTCATTCCTTGATATTTATATAAAGAGGAGAATACTTTAAAAAAAAACCATGAATAATAAATAATATCTTCTTATTTTTACGATACCTTCCAGATACTTACATGTATTGTGATTTCTTACTATTTGTATTCTTTGAAACAGCAAGCAATTGTCATATTTGACCACAAAGTTTGTGATCATATGAAACGTGTCAATGCTATGCGTCATGTAACAGCACGCAAACAAAAAACGATTGGAGGAGATCCAAACTGAGTATGATCAGATGGTGAAAGATTCTTCTGATGCTGTCAACACAGACAAAGGAGATTCTATTGATGCTCAGGTAATGAGAGACATAATTTGCCTTTCACCCTATAAAACTATGTGTTACTCATCTCCTCAGAAATTCTCTCAGTTATCTACAGAATTTATGTTATGTAATGAAAGCAAAATCGACAGAAGGGTTCCCATGCATGCTGACCTGCTATAGTCTAAGGAAGTCAAAGACTGAAACACATCATCACAGGATTGGGGAGAGGGTTGGGGGTTGATAGAGGGGAGAAAACTCTCATTAACCCGATGGGCCTTGGTGGGATGTACACATCGCGGACACCTTCATTCTTAAAGACACAGCACACTTTGTAGGTCACTACGTCACTTATTTTGATTTTATTCTATTGCGTCCTGAGTGAGACCTTCTTGTCGTGAGTACCTTTGTTAGCGCACTGTGCAGGTCACAAGATGGTACTACGTTGCTTATTTTGGTTGTATTTTATATTTAGATTGGCCAATCAGTACAAGATGCTGACAGGTACTAAATATGCTCAGGAGCTCAGGTGTAGGGAAGAGAAAAGGCACAGGGGGTCAGGGTTCAAAGGGTAAAGGCTTATTTCAGCTCGTTACAAATGTTGTTTGAGTATCTGAGTTTTCAAAGCACAGTTTTCTGACATGTGAAATCTGAGAAAATATTGTCTGCGCTCAGTGCAGTTTTATTTAACATAATATTTTATGCTTAAACGTTATTGCACAGCATTAATTCCTTGCTATTACAGAACATGCGCTACTTGGAGAACAGCTTTGACAAAGTGACAACAAAAACTGCTGAAGCAAAGCAAGTCCAGCGAGTGTATCTGGACATCAAGGCCAGATTTGAACAGGTGAGGTGTTAAGAAAACTGTCAAACACTCTCATGCCTGTCATAGTAGCTTTGAAATAAAAGTTGAACACTTTCCGAAATTTCAATATTAAGCACTAGATGTGAATTTAGCAACATCTGCTTTCATTTGTTTTTCAAAGAGATAACTTATTAAATTTGTTATTATATATATGTATTTTAGTGCTCTTTTGCGTCTTTCGTCTCCACAAATGTTAAATATTTGTTTGGCATTTTTATTTTGTACTGATTTATAAAACTCTTTGATAGCTGTCACATTTCCCTCTAAAATGTTAAGACTTTCATGTAAAGTTCATCCCACCACCTTCAAGGTTATTGTTTCCCAAAATGCTGAATCTAACATTTATATAATATGTCTCCTATTGTGTAGAAAGTTGAGGTTTCGTCCATTGCCATGACTTGTCTGCAAATTATTTACACTATATTTACTATACAGCTGGGAACAACAAGACTCCCTTTACACGTTTGATTTCTCTCTCCATCTTTCATTTTTCATTATCTATTTTATAATGGAATTTCTCTAAAACGTATGGTTGTAATATTAACCTTCATCAGATGAATAAAAATAAACAGATTCTTTTATTTTGATCGTGTAGGAATCCCAAAATTATCCAACTAAATTGGATGCCATCAAGCAGAGATCAGACGTACTGTTCCGAACTGAAAGAGCTGAAATCCATGCATAACGATGCTCAACTGTCCAAGGAGGCAGCAGTGAACGAGCTTCGCCGCCATGAAGATGCTGTCTACTCAGAGAGAAAAGAAGAGAGAGGTTGAACTGCAAAAGATGAAGAAGGAAGCTGAGGAGAAGAAAATGCAACACGAGAGGATTGAGAAAAAGATTGGTAAGAAACATGAACCACAACTGTTCTGTGAAATTACTAAGTGAATTAAGTTACCCTTATTTGTATGAATTCAAATGCCTCTGTGCATTAAATTTACTTAAGATCATCACAGTAAATATACAGACGAAGGCACAGCTATGACTATTTCATGTTGGTGTAACCACACTAAAACACTTAACTCTTTCCCTACTTCGAGCTGAAAAATCGGCTCACACCATTCTTTGAGCCACATTAATCAGCTTTCTAATGCAATTCCTTGTATCCAAGTTTTTTTATTTAGTGACCTTAGACTATTTCCGGGTCAAATCTTAAAGGGCTCTTTACAAAATTCAATCAGTTTACAAGGTTAGAGCAAATGTTTCTGTCAAAAGAAAAGTATACAAATTATATACATCTTGTGGCGTTAGTGTGAGTGGTTACGTTGCCGGACTGAGGATCATGAGGTCCCAAGTTCAAAGTTTAGTCCGACCTTGTGTTCCTTGAGAAAGACATTTAGCATACATTTCCCCCGCTCTATCCAGGTGCGATTGGGTACAAGCACTATCATGGGAGTAAAAATCTGCGTCAGACTAGCGTCCTTGCCAGGAGGTCATTATTATCACCTGTTCTACTTCATACTATTGAAATTGGGATAAGCTGTTCTACTTTATACTATTGAAATTGGGATAAGCTGTTCTACTTTCATGCTATTGAAATTGGGATAAGCTGTTCTACTTCATGCTATTGAAATTGGGATAAGAAATTGGGATAAGCTGTTCTACTTCATGCTATTGAAATTGGGATAAGCTGTTCTACTTCATGCTATTGAAATTGGGATAAGCTGTTCTACTTCATGCTATTGAAATTGGGATAAGCTGTTCTACTTCATGCTATTGAAATTGGGATAAGCTGTTCTATTTGAAATTGGGATAAGCTGTTCTACTTCATGCTATTGAAATTGGGATAAGCTGTTCTACTTCATGCTATTGAAATTGGGATAAGGGCCGAAATTGGGATAAGCTGTTCTACTTCATGCTATTGAAATTGGGATAAGCCTTGAAGGAAGTTAACTTTACTTAAAAATATGTGTGTCCAGGTGTAGCCCAATCAGGAGCTCTAGATCCAGTAGGGAAAGAGTTAAAACAATTTGAAAACTGTCAAAATAAAAAAATAACCAATTTAAAATTAGTTAGAAGACTAAAGCCTCAGAAAAAGTCTCTGGAAATACTCATTGCCTGAAAAAAAAAAAAAGTTTTGAAATTCAGTTGATATGAATAAAGGAATATATTTCTTTTTAAGCATTTTCTTCATAACATTCAAATATTTGATTATTGTGTTAAAATGAAAAGCATAATAAGGAAATAATATCACCTGGGACAACATGATTTTTAGTGCATGTCAGAATTCGATATTCAACCTCTGATTATAGATTTGGGTCCCCCCCCCCCCCCCCCATTTATCACAAATTGAATCAATTAATTGCTACCCCATGTTTGTTATTTTATAATTTATTTTGTGTGTAACCCACTTAAGTTTGAAAGAGAAGAGTAAACAGAGAAACATTATAAACTTAGTTTTCAATTTCAATAATTGTTTATTTCGAAGACAAAACCAGTTTTAACATTTGAATTGTGGTGTGATACCCTCATTTGAACTGAAACTGCAGGAACTTTTGAAAGATTGATTAGTAATTAGATAGGTCAGTTGCATAGCAAATTACCTCAATTTGAACAAGGTTATTGTCAGGGAAGAAATTGGATGGGGGAAAGTGACAGATTTGATTTTTATCATCATGATCCTGTCCATATCTTTTTTGTTAATGAAATCCTGCTTTTACTTAGAACTCTTATCTATCTTTTTGGAGAGATAATAAGAATTGCATGGCTAGACCCTTGAAGATTCAACTGTTTCCCTGTTCACAAACTGAGGCTCAATATGATTGTGAGAAAATAAACAAATCATACAGAACAAAAATAACACTTTAGTCAGTGAAGCAGTTATATCAACATTGAAATATTTCTGATGACTTCATCAACTAATACCTTGCCTATATTTTCAACTTCTTTTTAGGCTCAGAGAGGCTCTGTCCAACAAGATGAACTGAGCCCCCAGGAGAAGGCTGCCCTTACTGGTGAAGACCAACAGCAGAAGATAACGACCTATGAAGAAGGGTTTAAGCGTATCAAGGAATGCACTGGAGTCTCTGATACAATGGTGAGGGCGATTTGTAATAGGTTAAATTTAGACACGTAAACACTCACTTGAAAGCATGTATCGGAATTAAGGGGAGAAAAATTGTGCCATTTTTGGTGTCATGCCCTATTAAAAAATTCAGTCATTAATTCATTCACTCATTATATTCACATATTCTTCACCTGTAATTATGCATTCAGGTATTTATTTATTAATTCATCCATTGATTCATTCATTCATCTATTCATTGATGGATTGATCAATTACCTCATTCAGTCATTAATGGATTCATCGATTGATTCATTTTTCATTCATTGCACTTTTAACTTAATATCAAGGCAAGTGTTTCTTTACCATTTTAAACATAGATTTATAATTTTTGATTATTTTTGTACATCCAGGAAGTTGTGTTCAGATTTGAGAACCAGGAAGCCACTACTAAACATTTGGAAGACTTGAAAAAAGAGAATGAGAAATCCATCACTCGTTTGAGGAAGACAAAGAGAAACTTCAGCAGGAATTCGAAGAGATGAAATATTCTGGCGAGGCTAAACTGTCAAGGTAAATGCGGACGTTAAACAATTATTTTTGTTTTTCTTTGGCAAAACAGTAGTGTGTCATGTGTACTTATAAAATCCTTTATTCTTGTAACATTGAGAATTATAGACAAATGTTTAAAATTGATTATAATTGGATATTTATGATAAATTCACAATAATTTCTATAATGTTGTTTTTCACTCTAAATGGATATTGATATTGATATTGACTGCACATAATGGATATTGACTGCACTTAATGGATATTGACCGTTCTTGATTGATATTGACCGTTTTTAATGGACATTGGCAGTGGCCAGACGATGCTGGAAGAGTTCCAGACTCATCTTGAAAGAAAGGAAGAATCACGTCGTGACACCGCTGATGAGCAGCTGCAACGTGCCAGCCGCATTCTGGTTCAGGTCAAGGCCGGCGTGGAGCATCTGGCCGATAAACTCCATCACCTGAAGGCAGTGAGTTTCAGTTTTTATAGATTTTTTGTCTTGTCAGATGTGTACTGGGGGTACGAGATGTGGTTAAAAACTTTGCATTGAGACCCAGAGGTACTGGGTTGGATACCCACTTCAGGCATTTTGTGTTTTCAGTTACGACATTGAAATACGCATGTCAACTTCCTGTATTTTGAGGAGATGAAACGTTTTTGTTGCTTCTTTCATGATTTAGCATCACATGATGTTCTTTATCCTGTTTTATAATACATCCTAGACTACGAAAATGCACTCTTTGAAATAAAGTAAATCCCAATCCTAAACTTTACCAAACACCATGGTCATGAGACTATATAATTTTATGCAGTTGCATTCTCTAATTGAGCAAATTATTCATTTGAATTCTGTCCTCTAGAGCAAGGGCCATGTCCCTACAGCCCAGATTGCTGCAACATCAGATGAATATGTTTTAGATCAGTTGTCAACTTCTGAAGAGAAACTCCTGAAGCTTCTAGAGGAACTGGACGGCAAAGACCTCAATGAAATGTTGAAACAAATGGAAGACGAAGAGGTAAAATTTTGGCCGTATGTTATACCATCAAATTGTGAAACAAAATGCCTGCGTAAAATCAAACAATCGTAGCAATGAAGGCTTCAAAAAGGAATTTTTTGGATATTTGCATAGATGAGCAGCATGTACATACAGATGGCTTCATTGAGGATGACATCATTTCTATTTTTAAATATAAGGAGTAACTAGCAAAGAGTAGACGATATTAATGGATGTGATCAATAGATATGACCTTTTAGCTGTTCAGTTATCCACTACTTGTTTTTTGTTATAAAGTTCTTTTATCTTTTTTTATCACCAGTTCCACGCAAGTATTGAAGGAAAATTGCCCACGTATAACACAAGAGTCAAACTGCCTCAAACACAACGTGATTTGGTGTATGGAGACGGTGAGTATAATAGATGAGCTTTGCATTTTACAAGTACATCATGACTGAAAATTGTTGAGTTTTTCAACCACATCACCTTCTTGGGTGTGACTTGATATTTGTATGTTGTGCGTTGGCTACGTAATGTTATGGTGGTTAAGGTGACTAACTTACAACGTACACTTATGGCCCAGGATGGATCTGAGATATTATGCAAGCATGACATGTACACCTGGGTTTTGGTGAAAGCCAAATCTTTGATTCAAGGTAGACAGGAAGTTGGTCCTAGTGCTACAGGGGAGGACAGAAGAATTCAGAGGTCCCATATTTTTTCTGTACATATTAATTTCTCCTTGATGTCATTACAAGATGTGTGAGCTAAGCTAAAAATAATACTTTTCAAATTACAAAGGTCACTGTATGTCGTAGACATATGTATATGTATATGTATATGTGTGTGGACATGTGAAAAAAATATTTGTTTTCTATTTGATTTGCTCTGTCAAATTTTTGAGATGTAAAATGTAAACATCTGGTCAGAATTTATTTCATTCAATAATGTCATTTTCAATTTTGAGAAATTGAAGGGGTCATTTCAATAATATGCCTGTTACAATTAAGTCATTTAGAAAAAAAATGCCAAAAAACCATGGACTTTGGCACTGTTAACTTTGGGAATTCTAAGTTTCATACGGCTGTAAATGTGATGTTTTTTCATCATATCATTTTCACACTTTTAAGGAAGCATGATTTCCATTTATTCCCTAAGATTATCTCTCTGTTTCTTTATTCACGAAAATGGACACACTATTGAACTGAGCCATTCACCTCTGTTCACATCTCTAATTCTCTTGGTGTCGATGTCATGGAAGAGATATGTTTACAATTGAGTCGAATTTATGTACTGGGTATTGAAAGTTGCTATGACTAATTTTCTAAACACTCCTTTAACTGTTTATTCATTGTAAGTTTTTTTGTATCCTTTGCCGTGCAGAAGATGAAGACAGTGGCGAAGAAGATACCGAAGTTCCAAACAGAAATACAATCAAGAAGCAATCACAGTTTATTATTGACAGCAAGACTAAAAGGAGAGTGCCAAAGAAAAAGAAGAAGAAATAAAGCTTGATATAGAGATGTAAACAACTCCTTGATATTTTTATTTTTCAGTTGTTATTTTCATGGCGTGATTTTAATAGTGTTAGAAAACCAGCTAAAAGAGCTCTACAAGACATCAAGTATTTGTTAAATATTTTTTTCAAAAGATACTTTTTAGCATCTCATTTTACAGACAAAAGATGTATTACAATATTGATTATTTAAATATCAAATTGTACCAAGGATGTCTTTATAATGAGACTTTGATGTTACAGACATACAACTGATCTCACGTAACATTTTATAAAAGCCTGCAGCTGAAAAGAGAAGTAAAAGAAGAGATAATGATGTAACGAAATTGTGTACAATAAGTAATGAAACCTTTGAGTATATAATATATAATCCATATACATTAATGTCTTCTTCAATGCTCTTCTTATAAAGATTCAATGAGATCAATGAGACTAGAGTGGTTGCCATTTAGAAATTCAACGTATTTGTACAGATAAGATATTGACATATTATCTAATGTTATCCCTTGTCTTGGATGCTAAAGCAGTTTGATCTTGTACTAGCCGTATCTTTTATGTGTACATAGCTAAGATTCAACTTTATGTGAAAGATTTGGGAATAATTCAAATAAAAGAAATACAGCAATAAAGAGATAGGAACAAATATTGTTTGTTTGTTGTTTATTTCTATTGTTTACTTTGTTGTTGTTATATTTTTACCTGATAGATGATGCATTGCTACCCTGTATTTTCTTTTTTCATTTATTTTTAAAAAAAAATATAGAGTGACTTAATTTATTGAGCTTAAAAATTATGCTGCCTTTAACTTGATAAAACATTTGCAACACAACATAGCCGGATTTCCCAGTCAAAATTTAGAATTTTATAAAAGAGGTGTCGGCCACATCGATTTTTGTTTGACTTTGAACTATATTTTTTAAATTTTGGATTTCAGATATTTTTAATGCTTTTAAAAGGATTTTTGTTTGTTGTGAAAATGATAAACGGTGGCCAAAACTCAGTTTCCTCCTTGGTCCTAGACATTATTGTGTGATGAACAAACAACAATGATACAGGCACCAGGTATTTCTTGAACTTACTGGTAGACAGAGACATTATATATATATATATATTACACTCAAGCCTATTCAGATCATCGCACAGCTCACTAAGCAAACCGCTCAAGGTAACAAACACCATCTATTTGTAATAAAAATTAAATGTCGGTGGCAATGAAGTCACAACAGTGTGTCCCAGGTTAAATATGGTTCATGATCACAACTACCAATAACAATAATATAATAATGATAATAATAATAATAATAATAATAATAATAATAATAATAATAATAATAATAATAATATAATAATAATAATAATAATAATAATAATAATAATAATAATATAATAAAAATAATAAAAATTATAATTAATAATAATAAAATGATAAAAATATAATAATGATAATAAAAATAATAATAATAATAATAAAATAATAATAATAATAATAATAATAATAATGATAATAATAATAATAATAATAATAATAATAATAATAATAAATAATAATAAAACAACAATAATAATAATAATATATAATAATAATAATATTAATAATAATAATAATAATAATAATAATAATAATAATAATAATAATAATAATAATAATAATAATAATAAAAAAATAAAAATAATAATAATAATAATAATAATAATAATAATAATAATAATAATAATAATAAATAATAATAATAATAATAATAATATTAATAATAATAATAATAATAATAATAATAATAATAATAATAATAATAAAGATAATAATTAACAATAATAATAATAATAATAATAATAATATTAATAATAATAATCATAATACATGTAATAATAATAAATACATTTTGTATAGCACCATTCACCTATAATAACTTATTAGTCTTATGGCGCTTTACATACATAAGGAAGCATAATAAATACATGTGAACATTGAAATATAGAATAGAAAAGACAATAAAATGTTATCTGATTAACGACACATGAGCTGTGAAATTTCCTTAAAAGAGGCATTGTCATGAGAGGTAATGTTCGATGCGATGTGAAAACATTATTTAAAACATAAAACAAAGAAGATAATTTGTGATGGAAGACTTGAATGAGTTAAGAGTTCATTCCCTTAATTAAGACGGTTAGGCAGACCATTCCACAGCATTGGACCATGATATGAGCGCTATGTCTCTGTATAATTTCAGACTTGCCTTTGTTTGAAGAAGGGGTGCCACATAGGTATTTGATCGGAGTTGTCTAGCTGACACTTGATAAGAAATGAACTCTCTAAGATAGGCAGGAAGTATAGGTCATGAAGACATTGATAGATCAATGTCGCAATCTCATATCTGATATAAAAATATTTCATTGGCAGCCAGTGTAATTCTTTCAGTGTTATGGTGTGAGGCGGCCAGTCTTATTTTTTTTTTAAATTATACGTGCTGCACTATTTTGAACTTGCTGTACTTTATTTATACGATTTTATGCCACCCCAGCCAAAAGTGAGCTACAATAATCACTTCTAGATATGACAAATGAACATGCTAATTTATTTGTTGCACTTTCTGTGAAAAAGGGTCTAATATGAGCAATTTTTAGTAGTTCAGAATAACAGGATTTTCAAAGGTAGGAAATACGATCGTCCATTGAGAGAACTGAGTTCCATAAGACGCCAAGGTTTTTAACTCTCGTCTTTACTGGGATGTTTTTGCCACATATCGTGGTAATGGGAATAGTGAGGTCCTTTATTTGAGATTTAGTGCCAAAGACAATTACCTCAGCTTTATCTTCATTCAATTTCAACTTGTTTGACATCATCCAGGAAGACATTTCCGAGACATTTTTCTAAATCAGTAAGAATAGGTTTTCACAAAGCGACAATATAAGGCGTATGTTTTCACAATGTGACGATATAAGGCGTATGTTTTCAAAAATGTGATGATATAAGTCTTATGTTTTCACAATGTGACGATATAAGGCGTATGTTTTCACAAAGCGACGATATAAGGCGTATGTTTTCACAATGTGACGATTTAAGGCGTATGTTTTCACAATGTGACGATTTAGGGCGTATGTTTTCACAATGTGACGATATAAGGCGTATGTTTTCACAATGTGACGATTTAGGGCGTATGTTTTCACAATGTGACGATATAAGGCGTATGTTTTCACAATGTGACAATATAAGGCGTATGTTTTCACAATGTGACGATTTAAGGCGTATGTTTTCACAATGTGACGATTTGGCGTATGTTTTCACAATGTACGATATAGGGCGTATGTTTTCACAATGTGACGATATAAGGCGTATGTTTTCACAATGTGACGATATAAGGCGTATGTTTTCACAATGTGACGATATAAGGCGTATGTTTTCACAATGTGACGATTTAGGGCGTATGTTTTCACAATGAGACGATTTAGGGCGTATGTTTTCACAATGTGACGATTTATGGCGTATGTTTTCACAATGTGACGATTTAGGGCGTATGTTTTCCCAATGACGATTTAGGGCGATGTTTTACAATGTGACGATTTATCAGCGTTATGTTTTCCCAATGTGACCCTGATTATATATCAATCATTTCACCCAGACGTTGAATGATATAAGGCGTATGTTTTCAGCAATGAAACGATTTAGGGCGTATGTTTTCACAATGTGACGATATAAGGCGTATGTTTTCACAAACGACGATTTGGGCGTTTATTTTAACATACTGGTGTCTGTTTGATATGTTGACTGAAATCACACGAGAACTGTACCAGTTATTCTGAATGAATAGACGAATTAGTGCGTATAAACATTTCATAATCAATTGACATTTAAGGCTGCTGTTACTCGACAGATCTTAAAAGCACAATTTTAGAAACAAAAGACATACATTATACATTTCAAGAAGTGCACTGAGTCACGTTGACGCCATCTACCCATTTGCATTCTCAGGCAATGCCATTGTTGTCACAAGAACTGCACCCAGTCACATTGAATCTACCCATTTGCATTCTCAGGCAATGCCATTGTTGTCACAAGAACTTGAACTGAGTCATATTTGTCGTTTATTTCAACATTTGGTGTCTGTTTGAATGCCATTGACTGTCACAAGAACTGCACTGAGTCACATTGAATAGCGTAATCGTGTTATTTGCATTTCATAATCATTGGTCAATGCTGCACTATTGACAGATCAAAAGCACAATAATAGGAAACAAAATATTTCGTCTGCACATGGTGCACTGAGTCACGTTGACATCAGTAAAATTCACACAATGCCATTGTTGTCACAAGAACTGCCTGAGTCACACTTTGTCTACAAATTTGCATTCACAATTGGTAATGCTATTTTTGTCATTAAACTTTGCGCACATGTACAAATAAAATTCACACAATTGAGATATTTTTGTCCGTCACACTTTGTACAAATAAATTTCACACAATTGAGATATTTTTGTCCGTCACACTTTGTACAAATAAATTTCACACAATTGAGATATTTTTGTCCGTCACACTTTGTACAAATAAATTTCACACAATTGAGATATTTTTGTCCGTCACACTTTGCACACATAAAATGTGTACGCAGAGGCGAGAAAAATAAAGAGGGAACATTGTTCACGGGGTCAAATCTTGTCCATTTACAAAATACATGTATACAACAACAAAAAAGAGAGACATAAACAAGAATACACAATGAAAATAAAAGAACATAATCGGAGTGATAATGACTGCACAGCAGATGGTTGACTGATACAATTTACTATTGGCTACATAATGACCATAAATACGTGTCAGAGATGCTGAACAACCAGATGCTAATTTCACATAATTTCCCAAGTAATGATATTATAATAGGATGACATTTGATGGGACAGAAGAGACGCGGTCATTACAGTCTGTGAAAGGTCTCCTCTTCCTACTGTATCGTCCCTATCTCCGGTAGGTGGGGAATCAGTAGTCCAGAGGCAAGGTGTCGGCCTCTTAACCAAAAAGTTGTGGGTTTGAGCCCTGCTAACGACCTGGTCCAGGAAGGTGGATTAACACCTAGTCATATCAGAGACGGACGATAAAAAGGAGGTCCAGTGTGCAGATCACAACGCTCTGTACACATTAAAGATCCCTTGGCTGTTTACAGAGCAGTCCGGGCAATATTAGAAATTCTAGCAAAAACCCCGAGATTACCTTAGTTGTGGATGTGGGTAAATCAAATCAAACAAAAACAAAAATCTCAACAACAAAAATACCGTGGTCGACGGTTGAAACATTTTCTCGAGTTTATTTTTCTTCTTTTTCGAGTAAAACCCGTCTCTCTGGTTCAGATAGTTGGATCGACACCTAGTCCCATCGGAAATGGGCGGTAAAAAAGAGGTCCCGTGTGCACATCACACAACTCTGTGCACATCAAAGATTCATTAGCCGTCCGGGTAAAGTTCATAATCCTACCCAAAATCTCCCAAGATCACTTTAGTTGTGGATGTGGGTAAAATCTGATCGAATAAAACCAAATATCATGAAAAACAAAACTCCGGTAAGTCCAAGTAGATGGTTCGACACCTAGTCCAATCGGAGACGGACGATAAATAACAAGTCTCGTGTGCAGATCGCAACACTTGGTGCACGTTCAAATTCCCTTGGCTGTTTGCAGGGAAATCCGGGCAAAATTCTAAAAAAATTCTATCAAAAACCATGAGACCACCTTAGGTGTGGATGTGGGCGAAATCAAATCAAATGAAATCAAATTAAAATAAAACTCTGTCTTAATCCTTAAAAAGTAAAATAAAACTCTATCTTGAACCTTAAAAAAAAATAAAATAAAACTCTATCTTTAACCTTAGAAAGTAAAATAAAACTCTATCTTGAACCTTAAAAAGTCTCTAAAATAAAACTCTATCTTGAACCTTAACCTCTATCGTGAAAAAAATTAAAATAAAACTCTATCTTGAACCTTAAAAATAAAAATAAAACTCTATCGTGAACCTTAAAAATTAAAATAAAACTATATCGTGAACCTTAAAAATCAAAATACAACTCTATCTTGAACCTTAAAAATCAAAATAAAACTCTATCTTGAACCTCAAAAATCAAAATAAAACTATCTTGCACCTTTAAAAGTGTCAAACTTAAATGTCCTGCTCTAACCTCAACTGGCCGCTATTGGTAAATGTAAACACAGAAACAAACAAACGAGAGAAAAAAACAACCTACCAACTAAATAAGTAAATCAGCAAACAGTCAACCAAACAGATATCAAGAAACAGGCAAAAGACACCAAAAAAAACCCCCAAAAAAAAAAGACACTAAGACGGACACAATTATTTAAAAAAAAGAAAACAAACAAACAAACAACGAAACAAGCAAACAAAGAAACAACGAAAAAATCACATTAGCAACCAAAAAAAAAAGAAAGAAAGAAACACCAAAACAAACAAAAAGTAAGAGAACGAGATAAATAAACGACAATTAGATACTTAAACGACTTAAGAAGACAGAAAATACAAACAATACTTAAACAAAGAGAGACAGAAAATACACATGAAACAAACGACTTAAGAGAGACAGAAAATACACATGAGATACAAACGACTTAAAAGACAGAAAATACACATGAGATACTCACATTAGATACAAACGACAAGAGAGACAGAAAATACACATGAGATACTTAAACGACTTAAGAGAGACAGAAAATACACATGAGATACTTAAACGACTTAAGAGAGACAGAAAATACACATGAGATACTTAAACGACTTAAGATAAAGATAAAACGACTTAAGAGAGACAGAAAATACACATGAGATACTTAAACGACTTAAGAGAGACAGAAAATACACATGAGATACTTAAACGACTTAAGAGAGACAGAAAATACACATGAGATACTTAAACGACTTAAGAGAGACAGAAAATACACATGAGATACTTAAACGACTTAAGAGAGACAGAAAATACACATGAGATACTTAAACGACTTAAGAGAGACAGAAAATACACATGAGATACTTAAACGACTTAAGAGAGACAGAAAATACACATGAGATACTTAAACGACTTAAGAGAGACAGAAAATACACATGAGATACTTAAACGACTTAAGAGAGACAGAAAATACACATGAGATACTTAAACGACTTAAGAGAGACAGAAAATACACATGAGATACTTAAACGACTTAAGAGAGACAGAAAATACACATGAGATAAATAAACGACTTAAGAGAGACAGAAAATACACATGAGATACCTAAACGACTTAAGAGAGACAGAAAAAACGACTTAAGAGATACTTAAACGACTTAAGAGAGACAGAAAATACACATGAGATAAATAAACGACTTAAGAGAGACAGAAAATACACATGAGATAAATAAACGACTTAAGAGACAGAAAATACACATGAATAAAACGACTTAAGAGAGACAGAAAATACATGAGATAAATAAACGACTTAAGAGAGACAGAAAATACACATGAGATAAAACGACTTAAGAGAGACAGAAAATACACATGAGATAAATAAACGACTTAAGAGAGACAGAAAATACACATGAGATAAATAAACGACTTAAGAGACAGAAAATACACATGAAATAAATAAACGACTTAAGAGAGACAGAAAATACACATGAGATACTTAAACGACTTAAGAGAGACAAAAAATACACATGAGATAAATAAACGACTTAAGAGAGACAGAAAATACACATGAGATAAATAAACGACTTAAGAGAGACAGAAAATACACATGAGATAAATAAACGACTTAAGAGAGACAGAAAATACACATGAGATAAATAAACGACTTAAGAGAGACAGAAAATACACATGAGATAAATAAACGACTTAAGAGAGACAGAAAATACACATGAGATAAATAAACGACTTAAGAGAGACAGAAAATACAGAAAATAAACGACTAAGAGAGACAGAAAATACATGAGATAAATAAACGACTTAAGAGAGACAGAAAATACACATGAGATAAATAAACGACTTAAGAGAGACAGAAAATACACATGACATAAATAAACGACTTAAGAGAGACAGAAAATACACATGAGATAAATAAACGAAACAGAAAATACTTAAGAGAGACAGAAAATACACATGACATAAATAAACGACTTAAGAGAGACAGAAAATACACATGAGATAAATAAACACTTAAAAAAATACACATGACATAAATAAACGACTTAAGGGAGACATAAAATACAAACATAAAGAAACGACTTAAGAGAGACAGAAAATACACATGACATAAAGAAACGAAGAGGAAGGAAATAAACAAACAAATAATTGTACACACAAAACAAACAAAACCTACATAATTTTTGTAAAACATCGGCAGTCTGATTCTGACTTAACAACACAGTGGGTGTTTTAAATTTTGATTTGAGTTGATTTGGTTTGATTTACCAACATCCCCAGCTAAGGTGATCTCGGGGTTTTTTGTAAAGACTTTTTCATTTTGCCCGGACTGCATTGTAAACAGCCAAAGGGATCTTCTAACGTCCACTGAGTGTTGTGATCTGCACACGGTACCTCCTTTCTTATCGTCCGTCTCCAATGGGACTAGGTGTCGATCCACCTATCGGGACCAGGTGGGTAGATTGTGCTTAAAAAACAACACCACATAAATAAACAAACAAACAAACAAACAAAAACCTACGCATTTTTGACAAAACAATGTCTAAGAGATACAACATCGGCAGTCTGACTGTGACTTAACAACGCTATGCTCACACTTATGCGAGTTGGACCAGTGCCATTATACTTTGGGGCATGTCAGTGCGGGTCTTAGTTCTCGTGGTCGCCAGGATGCCAATGATGATGAAGATGATGATGATGAGGATGTTAATGTTTACAATGATGATAATAGCTCAGTTCGTGTCACAGGTTATTGTCACGTCAGGAAACCAGGAGATGTTTTTTTTCCAGCAATCAACGCACTTAACAGCAGAAAGATCAGGTTCAACCAGGATGATGAACGCTGATGACATCTATCTTTACCTCCTGATCTAGAAATGTCAACAATAAACATGTCTGAGTTTTACCTAGTTTTGTCGCCCAGGTCCGTTGTTGCAAAAAACAGCAGCAGTATTAACAGCAGCAGAAATAGCAGCAGCAGCAGCAGCAGTAGCAGCAGCAGTAGTAGTAGTAGTAGTAGTAGTAGTAGTAGTAGTAGTAGTAGTAGTAGTAGTAGTAGTAGTAGTAGTAGTAGCAGTAGTAGGAGTAGTAGTAATAGTAATAGTAGTAGTAGTAGTAGTAGTAGTAGTAGTAGTAGTAGTAGTAGTAGTAGTAGTAGTAGTAGTAGTAGTAGTAGTAGTAGTAGTAGTAGTAGTAGTAGTAGTAGTAGTAGTACTAGAAGTAGTAGCAGCAGCAGTAGTAGTAGTAGTAATAGTAGTAGTAGTAGTAGTAGTAGTAGTAGTAGTAGTAGTAGTAGTAGTAGTAGTAGTAGTAGTAGTAGTAGTAGTAGTAGTAATAGTAGTAATAGTGGTAGTAGTAATAGTAATAATAATAATAATGCAAAATTTATATAGCGCCCCTATCCATGAGAGTCATGCTCAGGTGCGCATTGCAAAGGCTAACACATACATCATATAGTAGCTTACATAGTGTACTCAATATTTAAGATTACTATAAAATCAAGACATCTATATACACGAAAAATTGTTACAATTAAGATGAACAGTACCTAAATGACTATATGTGATAATTACAAGATGGCCATATACACGCGTGTGCACACACACACACACACTCACACACACACACACACATACACACACACACATACATTGCATGTGCTAACCCCTCACATCTCACGATAGGTCGAAAAGTCAGTTTTAAAGGTCTCCGTATATAAAAATATAATAATAGCTAAAGAAGTCAAACTGAGAGATCTAAGAATAATTACATATTCATGACAGTGTAAAAGGTACCATACATTAATAAAAAAAAACCAAAACCCTTAACACGGGTTTAAGAAAATGCCAATAAGTTAAATATTATGTGAGTCGAAAGTGAAGCGGAACAACTCTGTTTTAAGTGATTGTTTAAAAAAGGAAGGGTTGTACAATTTCTAGTTTTAACTGACAAAGAATTCCATATAGCTGGGGCCGAAAAGGTGAAAGAACGTTCGAGAAATTTTGTCTTAGGGACGCTTCTTTTTAGTTGCAAAGATTGTGATGATCTAAGCGGACGATTTGGGCGGGGAACTTTAAAGAGTTGTAGTAGTAGTAGTAGTAGTAGTAGTAGTAGTAGTAGTAGTAGTAGTAGTAGTAGTAGTAGTAGTAGTAGTAGTAGTACTACCACTACCAGCAGTAGCAGCAGTAGTACTAGCAGCAGCACTAGTAGTAGTAGTAGTAGTAGTAGCAGTAGCAGTAGCAGTAGTAGTAGTAGTAGTAGTAGTAGTAGTAGTAGTAGTAGTAGTAGTAGTAGTTGAAGTAGTAGTAGTAGTAGTAGTAGTAGTAGTACTAGTTATAGTAGTAGTAGTAGTAGTATAGTAGTAGTAGTAGTATAGTTTAGTAGTAGTAGTAGTAGTAGTAGTAGTAGTAGTAGTAGTAGTAGTAGTAGTAGTAGTAGTAGTAGTAGTAGTAGTAGTGGTAGTACCAGTAGTAGTAGTAGTAGTAGTAGTAGTAGTAGTAGTAGTAGTAGTAGTAGTAGTAGTAGTAGTAGTAGTAGTACTAGTAGTAGTAGTAGTAGTAGTAGTAGTAGTAGTAGTAGTAGTAGTAGTAGTAGTAGTAGTAATTGTAGTAGTAAGGGCAATACTAGTAGTAGTACGAAGGAGCCACAGTGGAGTGAAATCAAAGGCGAATATGACAATAATAAGTGAAAACTCCATTAATAAAGATAGAACAAACACGTGACGTTTCGGGTATAACCCTTCGTCAGACACCAAACGAGAAACATCTAGAATCTAGATCTAAGTACTACCTCGGGCATCACACAATGTGATGTCAGAAGAAAAACAGAAAGGAGGAAGAAAGAAAGAGAAAGACAGTGATGATAAGAAACGCAATAGAGGAGGATGTGAAGAATGAGCAAGAATGGAAGGTTCAGATTTAGAATGAAATAGATATGAAAATAAGTAAGTAATAAAATGAGATGAGAAGGAGATAGATAGATAGATAGATAGATAGATAGATAGATAGATAGATAGATAGATAGATAGATAGATAGATAGATAGATAGATAAATAGATAGATAGAAAGAGAGAGAGAGAGATAGATAGAGAGAGAGAGAGAGAGAGAGATAGAGAGATAGAGAGAGAGAGAGAGAAGAGAGAGAGAGAGAGAGAGAGAGAGAGAGAGAGAGAGAGAGAGAGAGAGAGAGAGAGAGAGAGAGAGAGAGAGAGAGAGAGAGAGAGAGGAAACAAGAACGGAAAAAGGAGGAGATAACTATAAGACTAGATCTATATCTCACTGGGTCTAGAAAGAAGAAATGATAGAGAATGAACGAAAGGAAGTATCAATTAAGGCAAAAATGTACACTGAAGGTGCGAAATGTAGACACATTACTAATGTATCGATGCAATAAGAGAACAGAGTAAACGACTTATCTGTAATTTCAAAAGATGTCAGTTAGCACCAGCTGATGTTTTCGAAGTTATCGAAGTCTTAGGTGTATTTTCTCCTTAGTGATAAAATAGGGTGTATTCCATAATGGTAAGAAAAGGTGCGCAAAGTTGCTTCCGGTAAGTAGTGAACGTAAAAAAATGTGTGCAAAGATGTCTACCATTGAGTAGGCTACCACAGATAAGCACAAGTGGTGTGAACTGCCAGAGGGACCCAACTTTGCCCGGTATAGGGAGGGGTGGGGTAGGGTTAGAGTGGGTAATTTTCTTGGGGGTGATGGTGGGGGCGGATGGGGTAGGGTAGAGGATGGTGAAGGGTCAGGGATAGTGATAGCGTGTGCCTGACTATGGGAGTTACTCAGAGATAATTATACAAATTGATGTAAGACGTTCATACCATCAGGGTTGATTTTGCCCAATCTTACTATTAGCCGGTTCTCTATAGACTTCCTAGACTCAGCACCGCCGGTACATGACCTGAGAATGCATACTTTCAGGTCATGAGTTCCTCGATGTTCTGGTCCATTAAAATGTAAAGGTATCGGCTTGCTTTCGCAGTATTCAATTTCTCTCCTGTGATGGCCAAATCTGTTGGAGAGTTGCAAGCCAATTTCTCCAATACAGGCCATTCCACGATGACTGCAGCGAAGAGCATAAATTACATTGCGAGAGGCGCAGGAGAATTGCTCATTCACTGTCCAGGTTTGTCTAGGGAACTGAATGGTTGTGGAGCCGTCCACAAAGGGGCATGTTTTGCAGTTAGTGCGTCCACATCGAATGGTACCCGACGGCGAGGAGTCAGTAGAGAGGCGACTGTGCACAAGGATATCCTGAAGGCTAGTGTGTCTCTTGAAGGCAATTAATAGAAAGGAAGGGGAAATCACGCCTAGTCTCGTCACTAGAGTGTAGAATAGGCAGATTCTTCCGGACAGTATTAATGACACGGTGTGTGTGCGGATGGTACGGAAGGATAGGAGGTATGCATTTGGGGTTTTTTCTTCCTAAGATGTTGAGGGCGTCTTTACGGGGTACAATTTCGGCTCTCTGAAAAACTTGACAAATGATGGCCCTAGGGTAGCCTCTGCGTAGGAAGAAATCAAACATCTTAGGCGCTTCCTCTGTGAATAGGTGCTCGGCAGAACAGATGCGTCTGAGGCGGAGGAATTGAGAGCATGGAATAGTATTTTTGCAACGTGGTGGATGAGAGGATGTGTAGTGGACATAGCTATGACTATCTGTATCTTTGTAGAATAATATTGTAGTTGTAAGCCCATGTTCGGAGAGAGAAACGGTGATGTCTAAGAAGTTAACAGTGGATGTAGACTGGGTAAAAATGAACTTGATAGGTTTGCAAAAGTTGTTTGCAAAATCGAAGAAGCGGTCTAAATCAGTAGCAGACATGGTTGTGATACCAAACCCATCATCACTATACCGTTTATAGGTATTGGGCAGAGGACCAGGGTACGCCTGGAATAATCTATG
The DNA here is from genome assembly GCA_037039925.1 of Doris montereyensis. Taxonomy (NCBI): domain Eukaryota; kingdom Metazoa; phylum Mollusca; class Gastropoda; order Nudibranchia; family Dorididae; genus Doris; species Doris montereyensis. The sequence continues at coordinate 241,663 of JAXRKP010000089.1, read as the reverse complement.
CTTAAGGTAACCCATGAATAGGCAAGGGTATGAAGGTCCCATCTTAGTGCCCATGGCAACTCCGATGATTTGCTCGAAAAACTGTCCATTGAATTCAAAAGAATTAAGATTTAGCACGAGTTCTGTCAAACGGAGAAGGGTGGTAGTGTTGATTGTCTTGTCGGATCACTGGTCGAGGAAGAATTGAAGGGCTTGAAGGCCCATGGAATGGGGTATGGATGTGTAGAGGAGACAACATCCATGAGGAAGAGACATCTAGGGGTTGTGACTGTAAATGAAATACCATCAAAGAAAGTGAAAGCTTAGTTGGTATCCTTGATGAATGAGGAAGAGCTTGGACAAGAGGCTGGAATACTGAGTCCAAGAAGGCAGAGATGCGTCCAGTGGGGCACGAGCAGGCTGATACAATGAGTCTACCAGGGATGTGAGCTTTGTGGATTTTAGGGAGGATAAAAGCACGGTTTACCGAGTTGGCTGTTATTGAGGTGTATAAATTTCGCTTTAGGTGGTCGAGCTATGGAAGTAATTAGTTGGTTAATAGTAAGAGCTACTTTATCATTGTTAGCAAACGTGTTATCGGAGGGACGGGAGAGATAGATATTGTTGTTTGTGCCGGTGAGTTGACGTTCAGCTTCTTGGATGTATAGTTGCTTGTCCTATACGACCACATCAACACCTTTGTCCGCCAGTTTTATAACAATGTCCGTGCGGTGGCGTAAATCCAATAAGGCTTGTCTTTTGGTGACAGAAACGTTAGAGTGGCGGAAGGGTTTAAAAATGGTCTTGTCAAAATCTTGAGGTCAAGTGCAGTGGATTGACCTACGAGATGTCCAGATGGATTTAGCGGGTAAAGAAGGGAAAAGTGTGGAGTCCGTGGAGGAATTAAAGTCAGTGTCAGTGTCTTGGAAGTGATAACGGAGACGGATAAGTTTTCCAACAAAGAGCAGATTTGGTATCTATCAAACGACGGCTGTAAGGGAACAAATTTGAGACCCTTTTCCAAAACAGATCGTTCGGGTTGACTGAGTGGGAAATTGGGCGGAAGGCAAACAACCAGATTAGTAGCAGAGGTTAGGATGACCAGTGGAAGCGGTAGCGTTAGTGTCAAGGTCATGGAGGAAGTGGTTGATGCGATCGTCAAATGGTCGCATGAACTGGTGTGGATGACCAGTGGTTGATGCGATCGTCAAATTAATGGTCGCATGAACTGGTGTGGATCGAATGGCCGTATAATTCTGGGGAGGGTTGACGGTGAGTGAGTTTGTTGGATTTACGACGTTTCATAAATTGATGGTAAAACAGAGTTGGTGTGATGAGTAATGTGTCGAATAAGGATGTAAAGAGGACGATTAAATGAGGTTAAGGAACGGAGGCGTTGTAATGGAGATTGAATGGTAAGATTAAAGGCGCGGCATTGCTTGCGTTCGTACTGAAGCTTAGTCTGCATCCTTAGAGGAGAGCATTTAGTTTCAATCGCTTGGAATGTAGAGTGATCCGAAAGAGACATATTGGAAAATGAAGGAACGGACCGGGTTTGAAACCCTTTAGAGATGACCTTATGATGTAAGCAATCGTATATAAAGCAAATGTGAGAGGTGATGCGAGTTTTCTTATGGGTAGCTGTAGCCAGTGACAGAGATACATCTTGCAGATCGGAAGGTAA
>JAXRKP010000089.1:230000-235000 GCA_037039925.1 Doris montereyensis | reverse complement strand
CAACAACAAATGTGTACGTTGGAACCTCAAGGAAATCTCAGTACTGGAATAACGGTAGTAACAGGTATAGGTAGTTCCAGGTTGGAACGCACGCTTATGCCGAAATAAAATAGATGAAATACATGACACAATTACGGACACTGAGGCAGACATCATCTTCGTAACAGAAACGTCACACCGCAATTCAAGCAACGAGCCTATAATTAAATGATCTGACACCTGACGGCTTTAACTTTATTTATTTCCCAAGATCTGGTCCAACTGGAGGCGGTATTGCTGTTATCCACAAAGACTGTCTGTCTGTCTGTCTGTCTCGTTCACTCAAACACAATCTTACGACAATTTCGAACACTGTGAATTAAATCTGAAATCCCCAAGTCACAATAATACCACCGTAATTTGGTAGTATTTAGTAGTATCAGCATCCACCAAGTAAAAACAACAAAACAACACAACAGCGGCTTCTTCGTGATTTTTCTGATACGTTAAATAAGATGTCTACAGCAAAACAGTTTCTGTGTTTAGATGGCTTTAACATTCCTGTTGGTGATAACAACGACGCTGTTACTTTCTCCGCCATGGATGAACGTAGCATCAAACAACTAGTGCATCAACCAACGCACAAACACGCCACATTGTCGACTTAATCTTGGATAGAAATTCAACAATCTTACCATATAACGTTATTATTATACAAGACAGATGCATCTCAGATCATCACACAATTATGTTCGACTTTTGTCCATCAAAGGAAAAGGAAATTACTAAGGCTCTTTTCTTTCATGAATACTAAAGCAGCAGACATATCACTGTTGAAGCACGGCATCATAACATCACTAGACAGTAATCCTTCTCTGACAGCATTCTCATTCAACGAGTCCTTCATCCACATTGCATAAACATGCTGCTCTCCGTCAGATAAAAAAAAGGCATAAACCCATCTGCCCCTTGGACGTCTAAAGAACTTCATCCAGCGGAAAGGAAGAGCCGAGCGGATCTGGAGAAAACCGGCTATCGGGAAATCTTCATCAAGGCAAGAAAGGAAACGAAAGAACTGTCTTTTTAAAATGATTTTAAAAAAATTAAAAATTGTTGACGCAAATTCTTCAAAGGAATTATTTAGGAAATGTCCTTTATCTACAAAGGAATTATTTAGGGAAAATGTCCTTTATCTACAAAGGAATTATTTAGGAAAATGTTTTTTTATCTCAAACACCTAGCGTGGTTCGAAGTGATGATGTGAGTATCTTATTTTCTGAACATTTCTAGGAAAAAAAATAGAGAATATTAGGAGCATCGATAAATCTAATGATAAAACTCTCTCAAAAACATCTGAGCCATTACTCTAAATTTGAAAGCTTTCTTATCAATATTAAATTTTGTATCACTAAATCACCAAAAAAAAAACTATGTAAACTTGACCGGTGCCTATATCATTGTTTTATGACTGCCTTGACACTTTCTTACCTTATATTACCAAGCTTATAAACATGTCTCTTAGAACAGAAAATATACCCGACTAGTTAAACAAAAACATTGATCAGTTCTGTACTTAAGAAAACAAGTCTTCGTCATAATATTTTGAAAACTTACAGACCAATACCTAATTTACCATTTCCCTCAGAGATTTTAGAAAAAGCTATCATATCACAAATTACTAACCACCTCAAAGAGAATAATGTTTGAAAAATATCAATCTGCTTGCAGAACACAACATAGTACTGAAACAACCCTCCTGAAAGTTAAAACTGGTTTGATTAATGCATATAATTCTGGTTTAGTTTCTGTTCTTGTGCTTTTGGATATGTCGGCAGCCTTTGATACAATTGATCATGACATTTTGAAAACACGACTCGGTGATTTATTTGGAATAACTGGTACAGTCCTTATGTGGTTTCAGTCATACTTATCAAACAGACACCAGTATGTAAATAAACGACAAAAGATCACTTCTAGTTCTACTTAAATGTGGTGTGCCTCAGGGATCTGTTCTTGGCCCTATTCTAAGCTCTCTATACGTTCAATCTTTGGGTGAAATAATATATAAACATTGTTTTAATTATCACACATACGTTGATGACACACAATTGTATAAATCGTCACAGTGCGAAAATATATCCCCTATTCTTACTGATTTAGAAATATGTGTCTCGAAATTTCTGCCTGGATGATGTCAAACAAGTTTAAGATAAATGAAGATACACTGAATTAATTGTTTTTGGCACTAGATCTAAAATAAAGAAGCTGACCATTCCCACTACCACGATATGTGGCATAAACGTCACACTAAAGACGAGAGTTATAAACCTTGGCCTCATTTTTGACTCAGTTTTCTCAATGGACTATCATATTTCCCACCTTCGAAAATCCTCTTATTCTGAAATTCTGAATTACGCAAAATTGCTCATTAGGTCCTTTTTCACAGATAGTGCAGCAAATAAATTAGCATGTTCATTTATCATATTATCTAGAATTGATTATGGTAAGTCATGTTTGGCTGGAGTGGCATAACATCGTTTAAATAAATTACAGCAAGTCCAAAATAGTGCAGCACGTTTAGTTAAAAAGAAAACGAAGCCTGACCATATCACACCATAACACTGAAATGATTACACTGGCTACCGATGAAATATTTATATCAGATATACTATTGGGACATTGATCTATCAATGTCTTCATGATGTATACTTTCCTGTATATATCTGTAAACTTATTCAATTCTTCCCTCACAAATTATCTTTTAATGAATGTTTTAAATAATGCGTTCACACTGTATCTTATCACTCTTATGACAATACCTCTTTCAATGAAATGTTAAACCACATAATAATATGTCATTAATCTGTTTCACATTTTGTTATCATTTCTACTGTATTTTTCAATATTCAAATGTATGTATTGTCTTAATTATGTAAAGCGTTATGAGTCTAATTAAAGGTGAATGGTGCTATATAAATGCGATATAAATGCATTTATTATTATTACATGTATTATGATTATTATTATTATTATTATTATTATTATTATTATTATTATTATTATTATTATTATTATTATTATTATTATTATTATTATTTATTTATTATTATTATTATTATTATTATTATTATTATTATTATTATTATTATTATTATTATTATTATTATTATTATTATTATTATTATTATTATTATTATTATTATTATTTATTATTATTATTATTATTATTATTATTATTATTATTATTATTATTATTATTATTATTATTATTATTATTATTATTATTATTATTATTATTATTATTATTATTATTATTATTATTATTATTATTATTATTATTATTATTATTATTATTATTATTATTATTATTATTATTATTATTATTATTATTATTATTATTATTATTATTATTATTATTATTATTATTATTATTATTATTATTATTATTATTATTATTATTATTATTATTATTATTATTATTATTATTATTATTATTATTATTATTATTATTATTATTATTATTATTATTATTATTATTATTATTATTATTATTATCACACCTACATAAGTTTCTATCACTCCATAAATATGGCCTTAGTGACAGGTGGGTTGAGGACCGCCACCATTGTTAAGTAAAGTTCCCGCAAAGCCCATCCGGCCCATAGAGATGGGCCTTATCCCGGTTTCTATAGCGTGAAGCGGAACATATACTGATAATCACCTCCTTGACAGGGCGCTATTCTGACGCAGGTTTTTATTCGTAAGCTTGTACCCATATGCACCTAACTGAAGTTCTTTCTCAAAGAACACTACGTCGGACCTAGGTGTGTTAGGATTCAAACTCATCAGTTCGGCAGCCTAACCACTTGGCCACCAACGCCATCCACCATTATCATCTCTTCAATAGAAATGCAATGAAGCTGTCCGTTTTTCAGGTTGAAGTGGCTGACGTGGCGGGTCAATTTTTGTTCAACGGAAGCCTGGTCGTTCTTCTATGGAGGATGCAAAATGTCAATGTCCGAAATCACGCCTTTCAGAGATTCACTCCATAGCAGATGTGAGTCATGGCATGACATCTCTCAGAGATTCAGCCCATAGCAGATGTGAGTCATGACATGACGCCTTTCAGAGATTCAGTTTATAGCAGATGTGAGTCATGGCATGACGCCTTTCAGAGATTCAGCCCATAGCAGATGTGAGTCATGGCATGACGAATTTCGGAGATTTAGTCCATAGCAGATGTGAGTTATGGCATGACGCCTTTGAGAGATTCAGTCCATAGCAGATGTGAGTCATGGCATGACGTCTTTCAGAGATTCAGCCCATAGCAGATGTGAGTCATGACATGACGGCTTTCAGAGATTCAGTTTATAGCAGATGTGAGTCATGGCATGACGCCTTTCAGAGATTCAGCCCATAGCAGATGTGAGTCATGGCATGACAAATTTCGGAGATTTAGTCCATAGCAGATGTGAGTTATGGCATGACGCCTTTCAGAAATTCAATCCATAGCAGATGTGAGTCATGGAATGACGTCTTTGAGACATTCAGCCATAGCAGATGTAAGTCATGACATGACGCCTTTCAGAGATTCAGTTTATAGCAGATGTGAGTCATGGCATGACGCCTTTCAGAGATTCAGTCCATAGCAGATGTGAGTCATGGTATGACGCCTTTCAGAGATTCAGCCATAGCAGATGTGAGTCATGGCATGACGCCTTTCAGACATTCAGCTATATCAGATGTAAGTTATGGCATGATGCCTTTCAGAGATTCAGCCATTCAACCCTTCATAGCCAGAGATGTGAATCATGTCATGGCATGACGCCTTTCAGAGATTCAGCCCATACCAGATTCAGTCGCCTTTCAGAGGTTCACCAGATGTGAGCAATTGCGTGACGCCTTTAAGCGATTCAGTCCATAGCAGATGTGAGTCATGACATGACGTCTTTCAGAGATTCAGTCCATAGCAGATCTAAGTTATGGCGTGACACCTTTCAGAGATTCAGTCCATAGCAGAT
>JAXRKP010000089.1:187500-222500 GCA_037039925.1 Doris montereyensis | reverse complement strand
ACGATGTGACATCCTAGTGACCTGTGGGTTTGTTATCAATGAAGAAGAAGAAGAACCAAGAAGAAGAGTGACTTGGAAGAAGAAGAAGAAAAACCCTGACTGCACCATGTGACATCCTAGAAGACCTGAAGAAGAAGAAGTAATCACGATGACACTGCTTAAAAGAAGAAGACTGACCATGTGACATCCTAGTGACCTGTGGGTTTGTAACCAGATAGAAGAAGAAGAAGAAGAAGAAGAAAAAACCTTGACTGCACCATGTGGCATCCTAAGAAGAAGAAGAAGAAGAAGAAGTGACCTGTGGGTTTGTTATCACGACGACACTGCTTAAGAATGTGTCATCCTAGTGACGTGTGGGTTTGTTATCACGACTACACTACTTCAAAACCCTAAACCCTGACTGCACCATGTTATATCCTAGTGACCTGTGGGTTTGTTATCAAGACGACACTAAGAAAAAAGAAGAAGAAGAAGAACCCTGACTGCACCATGTTATATCCTAGTGACCTGTGGAAGTTATCACGATGAAGTGAAGAAAACGCTGACTGCACCAGAAGAAGAAGAAAAAGAAGAAGGCATCCTAGTGACGTGTGGGTTTGAAATCACGACGACACTGAAGAAGAAGAAGAAAAGAAGAAGAAGAAGAAGAAGGATGCACCATGTGATATCCTAGTGACGAAGAAGGTTTGTAATCATGACGACACTGAAGATAAATCGTGGATGCACCATGTGACATCCTAGTGACGTGTGGGTTTGTAATCATGACGACACTGCTGAAAAATCCTGGATGCACCATGTGACATCCTAGTGACGTGTGGGTTTGTAATCACGACGACACTGCTGAAAAATCCTGAAGCACCATGTGTGTTTTCTAGGTTTTGAACTTTTCCTTCCTTATTCGACACATGTGTGAATGAGTACCGAGCCATAGGTAGAGAAATATATTGTACGAGTGTTTCTATGTAGCCTAACAGTTTAGAAGGACTTTGGAATAAATTGGGGGATAAATGGCGCACAGTTGGTGAGTCTGCGCTTCTGACTATGTGATGCAGATACTAAATCCATTTTTATCTTTTAAGATTATAAAAATCTCACGTGGGGCTATGACGTTATCTTGACAGACAGAAAACATGGAGGCCAGGTAAATATCGAAGACACGAGACGTGAAGCGGGCCATTGCCTCACCGCAGATCTGAAGAAGTATTACCAACCATGCAACTAGTGAAGTCAGTTAGGTACCTGCAAAGCCAGAGGGAAAATCAATCAGTTAACCTAATTTAAAAAAGACACATTGATGGATATAATTAACATGAGGTGTACGATCAAATGCGATGTTTAACAGTACTCGAATATTAGCTGCAAAAGGGGTTCTAGTCATATTGTTGGGTTTTTTTTGTTCAATTCTTAGAAATGTGTTAGGGTAGAAGAAGAAAAGGTGGGGGGGAGTTAATAAGCACTGAGAACCTTGAACTATTGGATGAGGCAATAATTTGATATTGTTTAACCCTGACCATAGATAATATTGTTATAAAGACATTGCATGGTAAACTCAAAGTGCTGGTGAAGGTGAAGCAGAAACGATTAAGTAGTTTGCTCGAAGACTATATGCGTTGACTTCAGGGTTAATTGAAGAAGAAACATCGAGATGAATGCCATATAAAGAAGGGGAAGAAAGGAAGTAGGATTTACATTTAAGAACTAAGCACTCGTACAACAACAATAGCAACAGCAGACAGCAGGAAGTAGCAGCCTCGGTGGAAGAAGAAGATTTAGAGTTGAGTTCACTTACATTCACGGCTACAGTAAGTTTTGTTAGGGGTTCTGGTAGGATTTCTTATCTTGTTCGAACTGCCTGTAACCAACAAAGATCTTTAACATACACAGAGTGTTGTGATCTGCAGACGACACCTCAGAAGAAGAAGATGAAGAAAAAGAAGAAGAAGAAAAAGAAGAAGAAGAAGAAGAAGAAGAAGAAGAAGAAGAAGAAGAAGAAGAAGAAGAAGAAGAAGAAGAAGAAGAAGAAGAAGAAGAAGAAGAAGAAGAAGAAGAAGAAGAAGAAGAAGAAGAAGAAGAAGAAGAAGAAGAAGAAGAAGAAGAAGAAGAAGAAGAAGAAGAAGAAGAAGAAGAAGAAGAAGAAGAAGAAGAAGAAGAAGAAGAAGAAGAAGAAGAAGAAGAAGAAGAAGAAGAAGAAGAAGAAGAAGAAGAAGAAGAAGAAGAAGAAGAAGAAGAAGAAGAAGAAGAAGAAGAAGAAGAAGAAGAAGAAGAAGAAGAAGAAGAAGAAGAAGAAGAAGAAGAAGAAGAAGAAGAAGAAGAAGAAGAAGAAGAAGAAGAAGAAGAAGAAGAAGAAGAAGAAGAAGAAGAAGAAGAAGAAGAAGAAGAAGAAGAAGAAGAAGAAGAAGAAGAAGAAGAAGAAGAAGAAGAAGAAGAAGAAGAAGAAGAAGAAGAAGAAGAAGAAGAAGAAGAAGAAGAAGAAGAAGAAGAAGAAGAAGAAGAAGAAGAAGAAGAAGAAGAAGAAGAAGAAGAAGAAGAAGAAGAAGAAGAAGAAGAAGAAGAAGAAGAAGAAGAAGAAGAAGAAGAAGAAGAAGAAGAAGAAGAAGAAGAAGAAGAAGAAGAAGAAGAAGAAGAAGAAGAAGAAGAAGAAGAAGAAGAAGAAGAAGAAGAAGAAGAAGAAGAAGAAGAAGAAGAAGAAGAAGAAGAAGAAGAAGAAGAAGAAGAAGAAGAAGAAGAAGAAGAAGAAGAAGAAGAAGAAGAAGAAGAAGAAGAAGAAGAAGAAGAAGAAGAAGAAGAAGAAGAAGAAGAAGAAGAAGAAGAAGAAGAAGAAGAAGAAGAAGAAGAAGAAGAAGAAGAAGAAGAAGAAGAAGAAGAAGAAAGAAGAAGAAGAAGAAGAAGAAGAAGAAGAAGAAGAAGAAGAAGAAGAAGAAGAAGAAGAAGAAGAAGAAAGAAGAAGAAGAAGAAGAAGAAGAAGAAGAAGAAGAAGAAGAAGAAGAAGAAGAAGAAGAAGAAGAAGAAGAAGAAGAAGAAGAAGAAGAAGAAGAAGAAGAAGAAGAAGAAGAAGAAGAAGAAGAAGAAGAAGAAGAAGAAGAAGAAGAAGAAGAAGAAGAAGAAGAAGAAGAAGAAGAAGAAGAAGAAGAAGAAGAAGAAGAAGAAGAAGAAGAAGAAGAAGAAGAAGAAGAAGAAGAAGAAGAAGAAGAAGAAGAAGAAGAAGAAGAAGAAGAAGAAGAAGAAGAAGAAGAAGAAGAAGAAGAAGAAGAAGAAGAAGAAGAAGAAGAAGAAGAAGAAGAAGAAGAAGAAGAAGAAGAAGAAGAAGAAGAAGAAGAAGAAGAAGAAGAAGAAGAAGAAGAAGAAGAAGAAGAAGAAGAAGAAGAAGAAGAAGAAGAAGAAGAAGAAGAAGAAGAAGAAGAAGAAGAAGAAGAAGAAGAAGAAGAAGAAGAAGAAGAAGAAGAAGAAGAAGAAGAAGAAGAAGAAGAAGAAGAAGAAGAAGAAGAAGAAGAAGAAGAAGAAGAAGAAGAAGAAGAAGAAGAAGAAGAAGAAGAAGAAGAAGAAGAAGAAGAAGAAGAAGAAGAAGAAGAAGAAGAAGAAGAAGAAGAAGAAGAAGAAGAAGAAGAAGAAGAAGAAGAAGAAGAAGAAGAAGAAGAAGAAGAAGAAGAAGAAGAAGAAGAAGAAGAAGAAGAAGAAGAAGAAGAAGAAGAAGAAGAAGAAGAAGAAGAAGAAGAAGAAGAAGAAGAAGAAGAAGAAGAAGAAGAAGAAGAAGAAGAAGAAGAAGAAGAAGAAGAAGAAGAAGAAGAAGAAGAAGAAGAAGAAGAAGAAGAAGAAGAAGAAGAAGAAGAAGAAGAAGAAGAAGAAGAAGAAGAAGAAGAAGAAGAAGAAGAAGAAGAAGAAGAAGAAGAAGAAGAAGAAGAAGAAGAAGAAGAAGAAGAAGAAGAAGAAGAAGAAGAAGAAGAAGAAGAAGAAGAAGAAGAAGAAGAAGAAGAAGAAGAAGAAGAAGAAGAAGAAGAAGAAGAAGAAGAAGAAGAAGAAGAAGAAGAAGAAGAAGAAGAAGAAGAAGAAGAAGAAGAAGAAGAAGAAGAAGAAGAAGAAGAAGAAGAAGAAGAAGAAGAAGAAGAAGAAGAAGAAGAAGAAGAAGAAGAAGAAGAAGAAGAAGAAGAAGAAGAAGAAGAAGAAGAAGAAGAAGAAGAAGAAGAAGAAGAAGAAGAAGAAGAAGAAGAAGAAGAAGAAGAAGAAGAAGAAGAAGAAGAAGAAGAAGAAGAAGAAGAAGAAGAAGAAGAAGAAGAAGAAGAAGAAGAAGAAGAAGAAGAAGAAGAAGAAGAAGAAGAAGAGAAGAAGAAGAAGAAGAAGAAGAAGAAGAAGAAGAAGAAGAAGAAGAAGAAGAAGAAGAAGAAGAAGAAGAAGAAGAAGAAGAAGAAGAAGAAGAAGAAGAAGAAGAAGAAGAAGAAGAAGAAGAAGAAGAAGAAGAAGAAGAAGAAGAAGAAGAAGAAGAAGAAGAAGAAGAAGAAGAAGAAGAAGAAGAAGAAGAAGAAGAAGAAGAAGAAGAAGAAGAAGAAGAAGAAGAAGAAGAAGAAGAAGAAGAAGAAGAAGAAGAAGAAGAAGAAGAAGAAGAAGAAGAAGAAGAAGAAGAAGAAGAAGAAGAAGAAGAAGAAGAAGAAGAAGAAGAAGAAGAAGAAGAAGAAGAAGAAGAAGAAGAAGAAGAAGAAAGAAGAAGAAGAAGAAGAAGAAGAAGAAGAAGAAGAAGAAGAAGAAGAAGAAGAAGAAGAAGAAGAAGAAGAAGAAGAAGAAGAAGAAGAAGAAGAAGAAGAAGAAGAAGAAGAAGAAGAAGAAGAAGAAGAAGAAGAAGAAGAAGAAGAAGAAGAAGAAGAAGAAGAAGAAGAAGAAGAAGAAGAAGAAGAAGAAGAAGAAGAAGAAGAAGAAGAAGAAGAAGAAGAAGAAGAAGAAGAAGAAGAAGAAGAAGAAGAAGAAGAAGAAGAAGAAGAAGAAGAAGAAGAAGAAGAAGAAGAAGAAGAAGAAGAAGAAGAAGAAGAAGAAGAAGAAGAAGAAGAAGAAGAAGAAGAAGAAGAAGAAGAAGAAGAAGAAGAAGAAGAAGAAGAAGAAGAAGAAGAAGAAGAAGAAGAAGAAGAAGAAGAAGAAGAAGAAGAAGAAGAAGAAGAAGAAGAAGAAGAAGAAGAAGAAGAAGAAGAAGAAGAAGAAGAAGAAGAAGAAGAAGAAGAAGAAGAAGAAGAAGAAGAAGAAGAAGAAGAAGAAGAAGAAGAAGAAGAAGAAGAAGAAGAAGAAGAAGAAGAAGAAGAAGAAGAAGAAGAAGAAGAAGAAGAAGAAGAAGAAGAAGAAGAAGAAGAAGAAGAAGAAGAAGAAGAAGAAGAAGAAGAAGAAGAAGAAGAAGAAGAAGAAGAAGAAGAAGAAGAAGAAGAAGAAGAAGAAGAAGAAGAAGACAAGAAGAAGAAGAAGAAGAAGAAGAAGAAGAAGAAGAAGAAGAAGAAGAAGAAGAAGAAGAAGAAGAAGAAGAAGAAGAAGAAGAAGAAGAAGAAGAAGAAGAAGAAGAAGAAGAAGAAGAAGAAGAAGAAGAAGAAGAAGAAGAAGAAGAAGAAGAAGAAGAAGAAGAAGAAGAAGAAGAAGAAGAAGAAGAAGAAGAAGAAGAAGAAGAAGAAGAAGAAGAAGAAGAAGAAGAAGAAGAAGAAGAAGAAGAAGAAGAAGAAGAAGAAGAAGAAGAAGAAGAAGAAGAAGAAGAAGAAGAAGAAGAAGAAGAAGAAGAAGAAGAAGAAGAAGAAGAAGAAGAAGAAGAAGAAGAAGAAGAAGAAGAAGAAGAAGAAGAAGAAGAAGAAGAAGAAGAAGAAGAAGAAGAAGAAGAAGAAGAAGAAGAAGAAGAAGAAGAAGAAGAAGAAGAAGAAGAAGAAGAAGAAGAAGAAGAAGAAGAAGAAGAAGAAGAAGAAGAAGAAGAAGAAGAAGAAGAAGAAGAAGAAGAAGAAGAAGAAGAAGAAGAAGAAGAAGAAGAAGAAGAAGAAGAAGAAGAAGAAGAAGAAGAAGAAGAAGAAGAAGAAGAAGAAGAAGAAGAAGAAGAAGAAGAAGAAGAAGAAAGAAGAAGAAGAAGAAGAAGAAGAAGAAGAAGAAGAAGAAGAAGAAGAAGAAGAAGAAGAAGAAGAAGAAGAAGAAGAAGAAGAAGAAGAAGAAGAAGAAGAAGAAGAAGAAGAAGAAGAAGAAGAAGAAGAAGAAGAAGAAGAAGAAGAAGAAGAAGAAGAAGAAGAAGAAGAAGAAGAAGAAGAAGAAGAAGAAGAAGAAGAAGAAGAAGAAGAAGAAGAAGAAGAAGAAGAAGAAGAAGAAGAAGAAGAAGAAGAAGAAGAAGAAGAAGAAGAAGAAGAAGAAGAAGAAGAAGAAGAAGAAGAAGAAGAAGAAGAAGAAGAAGAAGAAGAAGAAGAAGAAGAAGAAGAAGAAGAAGAAGAAGAAGAAGAAGAAGAAGAAGAAGAAGAAGAAGAAGAAGAAGAAGAAGAAGAAGAAGAAGAAGAAGAAGAAGAAGAAGAAGAAGAAGAAGAAGAAGAAGAAGAAGAAGAAGAAGAAGAAGAAGAAGAAGAAGAAGAAGAAGAAGAAGAAGAAGAAGAAGAAGAAGAAGAAGAAGAAGAAGAAGAAGAAGAAGAAGAAGAAGAAGAAGAAGAAGAAGAAGAAGAAGAAGAAGAAGAAGAAGAAGAAGAAGAAGAAGAAGAAGAAGAAGAAGAAGAAGAAGAAGAAGAAGAAGAAGAAGAAGAAGAAGAAGAAGAAGAAGAAGAAGAAGAAGAAGAAGAAGAAGAAGAAGAAGAAGAAGAAGAAGAAGAAGAAGAAGAAGAAGAAGAAGAAGAAGAAGAAGAAGAAGAAGAAGAAGAAGAAGAAGAAGAAGAAGAAGAAGAAGAAGAAGAAGAAGAAGAAGAAGAAGAAGAAGAAGAAGAAGAAGAAGAAGAAGAAGAAGAAGAAGAAGAAGAAGAAGAAGAAGAAGAAGAAGAAGAAGAAGAAGAAGAAGAAGAAGAAGAAGAAGAAGAAGAAGAAGAAGAAGAAGAAGAAGAAGAAGAAGAAGAAGAAGAAGAAGAAGAAGAAGAAGAAGAAGAAGAAGAAGAAGAAGAAGAAGAAGAAGAAGAAGAAGAAGAAGAAGAAGAAGAAGAAGAAGAAGAAGAAGAAGAAGAAGAAGAAGAAGAAGAAGAAGAAGAAGAAGAAGAAGAAGAAGAAGAAGAAGAAGAAGAAGAAGAAGAAGAAGAAGAAGAAGAAGAAGAAGAAGAAGAAGAAGAAGAAGAAGAAGAAGAAGAAGAAGAAGAAGAAGAAGAAGAAGAAGAAGAAGAAGAAGAAGAAGAAGAAGAAGAAGAAGAAGAAGAAGAAGAAGAAGAAGAAGAAGAAGAAGAAGAAGAAGAAGAAGAAGAAGAAGAAGAAGAAGAAGAAGAAGAAGAAGAAGAAGAAGAAGAAGAAGAAGAAGAAGAAGAAGAAGAAGAAGAAGAAGAAGAAGAAGAAGAAGAAGAAGAAGAAGAAGAAGAAGAAGAAGAAGAAGAAGAAGAAGAAGAAGAAGAAGAAGAAGAAGAAGAAGAAGAAGAAGAAGAAGAAGAAGAAGAAGAAGAAGAAGAAGAAGAAGAAGAAGAAGAAGAAGAAGAAGAAGAAGAAGAAGAAGAAGAAGAAGAAGAAGAAGAAGAAGAAGAAGAAGAAGAAGAAGAAGAAGAAGAAGAAGAAGAAGAAGAAGAAGAAGAAGAAGAAGAAGAAGAAGAAGAAGAAGAAGAAGAAGAAGAAGAAGAAGAAGAAGAAGAAGAAGAAGAAGAAGAAGAAGAAGAAGAAGAAGAAGAAGAAGAAGAAGAAGAAGAAGAAGAAGAAGAAGAAGAAGAAGAAGAAGAAGAAGAAGAAGAAGAAGAAGAAGAAGAAGAAGAAGAAGAAGAAGAAGAAGAAGAAGAAGAAGAAGAAGAAGAAGAAGAAGAAGAAGAAGAAGAAGAAGAAGAAGAAGAAGAAGAAGAAGAAGAAGAAGAAGAAGAAGAAGAAGAAGAAGAAGAAGAAGAAGAAGAAGAAGAAGAAGAAGAAGAAGAAGAAGAAGAAGAAGAAGAAGAAGAAGAAGAAGAAGAAGAAGAAGAAGAAGAAGAAGAAGAAGAAGAAGAAGAAGAAGAAGAAGAAGAAGAAGAAGAAGAAGAAGAAGAAGAAGAAGAAGAAGAAGAAGAAGAAGAAGAAGAAGAAGAAGAAGAAGAAGAAGAAGAAGAAGAAGAAGAAGAAGAAGAAGAAGAAGAAGAAGAAGAAGAAGAAGAAGAAGAAGAAGAAGAAGAAGAAGAAGAAGAAGAAGAAGAAGAAGAAGAAGAAGAAGAAGAAGAAGAAGAAGAAGAAGAAGAAGAAGAAGAAGAAGAAGAAGAAGAAGAAGAAGAAGAAGAAGAAGAAGAAGAAGAAGAAGAAGAAGAAGAAGAAGAAGAAGAAGAAGAAGAAGAAGAAAGAAGAAGAAGAAGAAGAAGAAGAAGAAGAAGAAGAAGAAGAAGAAGAAGAAGAAGAAGAAGAAGAAGAAGAAGAAGAAGAAGAAGAAGAAGAAGAAGAAGAAGAAGAAGAAGAAGAAGAAGAAGAAGAAGAAGAAGAAGAAGAAGAAGAAGAAGAAGAAGAAGAAGAAGAAGAAGAAGAAGAAGAAGAAGAAGAAGAAGAAGAAGAAGAAGAAGAAGAAGAAGAAGAAGAAGAAGAAGAAGAAGAAGAAGAAGAAGAAGAAGAAGAAGAAGAAGAAGAAGAAGAAGAAGAAGAAGAAGAAGAAGAAGAAGAAGAAGAAGAAGAAGAAGAAGAAGAAGAAGAAGAAGAAGAAGAAGAAGAAGAAGAAGAAGAAGAAGAAGAAGAAGAAGAAGAAGAAGAAGAAGAAGAAGAAGAAGAAGAAGAAGAAGAAGAAGAAGAAGAAGAAGAAGAAGAAGAAGAAGAAGAAGAAGAAGAAGAAGAAGAAGAAGAAGAAGAAGAAGAAGAAGAAGAAGAAGAAGAAGAAGAAGAAGAAGAAGAAGAAGAAGAAGAAGAAGAAGAAGAAGAAGAAGAAGAAGAAGAAGAAGAAGAAGAAGAAGAAGAAGAAGAAGAAGAAGAAGAAGAAGAAGAAGAAGAAGAAGAAGAAGAAGAAGAAGAAGAAGAAGAAGAAGAAGAAGAAGAAGAAGAAGAAGAAGAAGAAGAAGAAGAAGAAGAAGAAGAAGAAGAAGAAGAAGAAGAAGAAGAAGAAGAAGAAGAAGAAGAAGAAGAAGAAGAAGAAGAAGAAGAAGAAGAAGAAGAAGAAGAAGAAGAAGAAGAAGAAGAAGAAGAAGAAGAAGAAGAAGAAGAAGAAGAAGAAGAAGAAGAAGAAGAAGAAGAAGAAGAAGAAGAAGAAGAAGAAGAAGAAGAAGAAGAAGAAGAAGAAGAAGAAGAAGAAGAAGAAGAAGAAGAAGAAGAAGAAGAAGAAGAAGAAGAAGAAGAAGAAGAAGAAGAAGAAGAAGAAGAAGAAGAAGAAGAAGAAGAAGAAGAAGAAGAAGAAGAAGAAGAAGAAGAAGAAGAAGAAGAAAGAAGAAGAAGAAGAAGAAGAAGAAGAAGAAGAAGAAGAAGAAGAAGAAGAAGAAGAAGAAGAAGAAGAAGAAGAAGAAGAAGAAGAAGAAGAAGAAGAAGAAGAAGAAGAAGAAGAAGAAGAAGAAGAAGAAGAAGAAGAAGAAGAAGAAGAAGAAGAAGAAGAAGAAGAAGAAGAAGAAGAAGAAGAAGAAGAAGAAGAAGAAGAAGAAGAAGAAGAAGAAGAAGAAGAAGAAGAAGAAGAAGAAGAAGAAGAAGAAGAAGAAGAAGAAGAAGAAGAAGAAGAAGAAGAAGAAGAAGAAGAAGAAGAAGAAGAAGAAGAAGAAGAAGAAGAAGAAGAAGAAGAAGAAGAAGAAGAAGAAGAAGAAGAAGAAGAAGAAGAAGAAGAAGAAGAAGAAGAAGAAGAAGAAGAAGAAGAAGAAGAAGAAGAAGAAGAAGAAGAAGAAGAAGAAGAAGAAGAAGAAGAAGAAGAAGAAGAAGAAGAAGAAGAAGAAGAAAAGAAGAAGAAGAAGAAGAAGAAGAAGAAGAAGAAGAAGAAGAAGAAGAAGAAGAAGAAGAAGAAGAAGAAGAAGAAGAAGAAGAAGAAGAAGAAGAAGAAGAAGAAGAAGAAGAAGAAGAAGAAGAAGAAGAAGAAGAAGAAGAAGAAGAAGAAGAAGAAGAAGAAGAAGAAGAAGAAGAAGAAGAAGAAGAAGAAGAAGAAGAAGAAGAAGAAGAAGAAGAAGAAGAAGAAGAAGAAGAAGAAGAAGAAGAAGAAGAAGAAGAAGAAGAAGAAGAAGAAGAAGAAGAAGAAGAAGAAGAAGAAGAAGAAGAAGAAGAAGAAGAAGAAGAAGAAGAAGAAGAAGAAGAAGAAGAAGAAGAAGAAGAAGAAGAAGAAAAAGAAGAAGAAGAAGAAGAAGGAGAAGAAAGATAATAATAAGAAGAAGAAGAAGAAGAAAAAGAATAATAATAAGAAGAAGTAGAAAAATAGAAGAAGAAGAAAATACATAAGTACAAAATGAGGTAAACTGTGCACGTAAATATACCAAGATGAGTGCATCAAAGTAAATGTATAAAATATATGTATGAAAGTAAATATAACAATGTCTATATATCAAGGTTAGCATATAAAGTAAATATAACACTGTCTAGATATCACGGTAAGTGTATCAAGGTAAATATAACAAGGTATACATTATATTATATCAAGGTAAGTGTATAAAGGTAAATATAACAAGTTCTATATATATAGAGGTAAGTGTATAAAGGTAAATATAACACGTTCTATATATCGCAGTAAGTGTATCAATGTAAATATAACAAGGTCTATGTATCAAGGTAAATGTATTAAAGTAAATATAAATATACATATATATATATATATATATATATCTATATATATATATATATATATATATATATATATATATATATATATATATATATATATACCAATTGCCTGTATCAAAGTAAATATAACTAGGTGTATGTATGAAGGTAAGTGTATCAAGTTAAATATAACAAGGTCTATATATCAAGGTAAGTATATCAAGGTAAATATAGCAAGGTCTATATATCATGGTAATTGTAACAAGGTAAATATGACAAGGTCTATGTATCAAGGTAAAAGTATCAAAGTAAATAAAAAATATATATACCAAGGTAAGTGTATGAAGGTAAACATGACAAGGTCTATGCATGAAGGTAAGTATGTCAAGTTAAATATGGCAAGGTCTATGTATCAATGTAAGTGTATCAAAGTAAATATAACAAGGCCTTTATATCAAGGTAAGTGTATCAAGGTAATTATAAGAAGTTCTATATATCAAGGTAAATATAGCAAGATCTATATATCAAGGTAAATGTATCAAGGTAAATATAGCAAGGCCTATGTATTAAGGTAAGTGTATCAAGGTAAAATGTAAGGAGTTCTATATATCAAGGTAAGTGTATCAAGGTAACTATAAGAAGTTCTATATCAAAGTAAATATAATAAGTTCTATATATCAAGGTAAGTGTATCAAGGTAAATATAAGAAATTCTATATATCAAGGTAAATATAGCAAAGTCTATATATCAAGGTAAGTATATCAAGGTAAATATAGCAAGGTCTATATATCAAGGTAAGTATATCAAGGTAAACATAACGAGGTCTATGTATCAAGGTAAGTGTATCAAAGTAAATATAACA
Source organism: Doris montereyensis (assembly GCA_037039925.1). Lineage (NCBI taxonomy): Eukaryota > Metazoa > Mollusca > Gastropoda > Nudibranchia > Dorididae > Doris > Doris montereyensis. The sequence continues at coordinate 210,874 of JAXRKP010000089.1, read as the reverse complement.
AGGTCTATCTATCAAGGTAAGTATATCAAGGTAAATATAGCAAGGTCTATATATCAAAGTAAGTATATCAAGGTAAACATAACGAGGTCTATGTATCAAGGTAAGTGTATCAACGTAAATATAACAAGATCTGTATATGAAGGTAAGTGCATTAAAAGCAAATATAAGAAGGCCTATATACTTCAAGGCATTTTTTTATCAAAGTAAATATGGCAAGGCCTATATATCAAGGTATGTGTATCAAAGTAAATATAACAAAGTATATATATATATATATATATATATATATATATATATATATATATATATATATATATATATATATATATGTATATATATATATATATATATATATATATATATATCGAAGTGAGTGTATCAGATAAATGTCATCATCATCATTATCCTCGTCTTTTCACCATATATCATGATATAGGCTACGAACAAGAAAACTTCAAAATATTCTTATGTTGGGAAAATTTTGATAAATGTCTGCTCACAATAGACCCTCTCCCTTCAAGTCATCCTCCACTAGCATTCTCTAGATTAATTGTGGCCTACCCCTAATCCTCTCTGCCCCTGTGGTTTTCTGCGCTGCTTTTCCCCGGCGTGTTCCATTTGGAATTTTATCTGACCACTGAATCCGTAGCATTTTCCTATGGCAAATGTTCACAAAGCTCTGAAGTTTTGTGTTCCATGTCTTAGAGAGGCTCTAGGTCTCACACCCATATAACAATACCGATTTGATTTTGAAGTAAAAAAAAATATACTCTTTGTTTTACTGGTAAAGGTGCGGTCCTTTCTGATCTCGTTTAAGTTCCTGAATGATGTTCTTGATTTTCCTATTATTATCTTGATATCTGCTGTTGTTCCCCGTACATTATCTATTACACTGCCAAGATAGGTAAAGCTGACCACTTCTTCCAGAGGCTTACTGTTCACGGTGATTGGTTTAGAGCTTGCTGTTTTCACTTTAAGTATATTTGATTTTTCGAGATGTATTCTGAGGCCAATAGAATATCTGAAAGAATTGTCATTTAACTCTGCATCTGCTGGTTGTTGTGTGATATTAGTACCAGGTCGCCTGCAAAGTCAAGATCATCTAGATGGGCCCATAGTGTCCACTGAATGCATGTCTTCTTCCTGTTGTTGTTTTTTTCATAAGACAGTCAATTGCCAGAATAAAGAGGAATGGTGATAGTAGGCAACCTTGTTTTACACCTGTTTTTATCTCAAAGCTGTCCGTGAGTTGTCTTGCAATTTGTGTCATTGTACATCTTTTTTGTTAGGTTGACTTTTTCTGGGATATACCATAGTGCCTCGTGATTTTCCATAAGGCCCTATCAACCCTGTCATATGCCCTTTCATTATCAACAACGTTTATTATCAATGATGACTTCCATTCAACACACTGTTCAATGATGTTTCTTAGGTTTAAATGTGGTCTGTACAAGTGCGGGTTTTCAGAAAGCCTACCTGATGGTCTCCGAGGTGTTTATTTGTGGCATTCTTAATCCTTTCTAATAACACGCAGTTAAAAAACCTTACTTGGGATGGAGAGGAGAGTTATTCCTCTGTAATTATTGGAGTTGCTAAGATTCTCTATCTTCCGAAGTTTTACCAGATGTCCTTCTTTTCAAGTCTGTTGGGAACTGCTCTTCACTCCACATCTATTCAAACAATCCATGTAAACTATTGACTGTTGTAGGTATGTCTGTCTCCAATGCTTCTAGTGGTACAGAATTTGGACCTGTTGTCTTGTTTGCATGTATTTTAGCTATAGCCTTTGTAAATCTATGCTCGTGTTGTGGTTCACAGCTGATAGAGAGATCTCTTCTTGCAAGCATGATGTCTGGTGGGTTTTCCGAGGATGGTTTGTTTAGTAGATATGCAAAATGTCCTCCCACCCCATCGTCTTTTCTGTGTTTTCTAGTCAAAATGGGGTTGCCATTGATATCTTTCACTGGTGCGGCTGTTGGACGGCTTTTACCTGTTAATAACTTTGCTGCTTAATATAATATCCTCGTGTGCCCACTTTGTGCAGCTTTTTCGGCTCTTTTTTTGTAAGTTCCGTGACAAGCTTGTCATGGTCCATTTTGATGCTTTTCTTTACCTAGGTGTCAGCCACGGCATATTCCATTCTAGCATTTTTCTGTTTCAATCCTTGTCCTCCCGCTGTTCAATGCTTCCTTCTTTCTCCTCCGTACTGCCATTTTGTCAAGTGATGTTTCGCTAATCCACTCCTTAAGATTGTAGTCCTTTTTTATTATAAAAAACGTCTCTGTAAAAACTTCCTTCACTTGGTTCCAATGGGTTTTTATTTCCTTCTCGATAAGTTTTAGAGGCTGAATTCTGTCTTTGAGACAGATTTCGAATTGTTCTTTTTTGTCTCTTTGTAGCAGGGTGACTTGGAATTTTGGTTGCATGAAACCATCTCTGTTGTTGTATTTCCAGATCCTTAGTTTCAACACTGCCAGGAGTAGATAGTGGTCTGAGAACTCGAACATTTTTCAATGAGCGTCTAAATTTATAAGATATTATACAGAAATGGTCAATTTGATTTTCTGTTTCCATCTGCTGATACCCATGTGGCCTTATGGGTTTTCTTGTGTGCAAAACAAAGGGCACTGCCAATTACAAATCCAATAAAGGAGCACATATTTGCAAGATTTCTACAATGTCGTTCATCTCTCCCAATCCATGTTTGCCCATTGTTTCTTAATATCAGTGCTGTCCCCTCCTACTTTTGGATTAGCATCTCCCACCACGAATTCGACATCTCTAGAGGGTAGTTTTTCTATCATTCCCTGTAACCAGTTGAAGAATTCATCATTTTGTCGTCACCTGCATCGTTTCTCGGCGTGCAGACTTGCACTATGTTGATGTTGATGTTGATCCTCTTGTTTCTTGATGAAAATGACGTCATGGTGATCCTTGAAGCATGGGCTTTCCATTCTCTAAATGTTTTATGTGCTGCTTTACTTAAGATAATAATAATAATAATAATAATAATAATAATAATAATAATAATAATAAATATATTGATAATAATAATAATAATAATAATAATAATAATAATAATAATAATAATAATAATAATAATAATAATAATAATAATAATAATAATAATAATGATAATAATAAAAAATAATATAATAATAATAATAATAATAATAATAAATACTAATAACAATAACGATGATAATAATAATAATAACAATAATAATGATAATAATAATAATAATAATAATAATAATGATGATGATGATGATGATGATGATGATGATGATGATGATGATGATGATAATAATAATAATAATAATAATAATAATAATATAATTCATTTCAATAGCGCCCACTCCTCGGTGTGATCCTTGGGTCTTTTCCATAATACAAAATTTGTTCTGTTTGGAGGCGTTTCTGTCCAAATTGTATACAGTGGGATTCTGCAATTGCCAGTATGTGCAGCTTGTTATGGTACATCTCTCTGATAGCCTGTTTACACTTGCCTGCTTTACACAAGGTTCGCACATTCCATAACGCAATCCATAGTGAAGTCTTGCTTTGGCTTGAAGATGGGAAGCCTGAGTTCAATAGCTTCGTTTCGGCTTTGGCCACTGAACGTCATCCGTCCTGTAACAGGAGCTCCATTTCCTCCCAAGATGGTGTTTTCATTTCTCTGTCTTCGTGCCTCTGTCACAAACAAAGTGCTTTTGTCGGCCCCACGCCAACCCCCAACCTGGAGGACCAGTCGGCTCGGTGTCGGGGAGCCACCACCTAATTCACCATTTCGCCGCTTCATACGACACGCTGGCATCACGTTGGGCATATTCTTACACCCTCTCTGTTGAGGGACCTCGTTACGCACACGGTGGAAGGTAAATATAACAAGGTTTAGTGTATCAAGATGAATATAGTAAGGTAAATATAACAGTGTATCAAAATGAATGTAGCAAGGTAAATATAACAAGGTTTAGTGTATCAAGATGAATATGGTAATATAGTAACAAATATAACAAGGTTTAATCAAGATGAATGTAGCAAAGGTAAATATAACAAGGTTTAGTGTATCAAGATGAATATAGTAAGGTAAATATAACAATGTTTAGTGTATCAAGATGAATATAGTAAGGTAAATATAACAATGTTTAGTGATAATATAGTAAGGTAAATATAACAATGTTTAGTGTATCAAGATGAATATAGCAAGGTAAATATAACAAGGTTTAGTGTATCAAGATGAATATAGTAAGGTAAATATAACAATGTTTAGTGTACAAGATGAATATAGCAAAGGTAAATATAACAAGGTTTAGTGTATCAAGATGAATATAGTAAGGTAAATATAACAGTGTATCAAGATGAATGGAGCAAGGTAAATATAACAAGGTTTAGTGTATCAAGATGAATATAGTAAGGTAAATATAACAGTGTATCAAGATGAATGTAGCAAGTAAATATAACAAGGTTTAGTGTAAATAATAACAAGGTAAATATAACAAGTTTAGTTCAAGATGAATATCAAGGTAAATATAACAAGGTTTAGTGTATCAAGATGAATATAGTAAGGTAAATATAACAAGGTTTAGTGTATCAAGATGAATATTAGTAAGGTAAATATAACAAGGTTTAGTGTATCAAGATGAATATAGTAAGGTAAATATAACAAGGTTTAGTGTATCAAGATGAATATAGCAAGGTAATTATAACAATGTTTAGTGTATCAAGATGAATATAGCAAGGTAAATATAACAGTGTATCAAGATGAATATAGCAAGGTAAATATAACAAGGTTTAGTGTATCAAGATGAATATAGTAAGATATAAAGGTTTAGTGTATCAAGATGAATAAAAGGTAAATATAACAAGGTTTAGTGTATCAAGATGAATATAGTAAGGTAAATATAACAAGTTTAGTATCAAGATGAATATAGCAAGGTAAATATAACAAGTTTAGTGTATCAAGATGAATATAGTAAGGTAAATATAACAAGGTTTAGTGTATCAAGATGAATATATCAAGGTAAATATAACAATGTTTAGTGTATCAAGATGAATATAACAATGATGAGTGTATCCAGATGAATATAGCAAGGTAAATATAACAATGTTTAGTGTAAAGATGAATATAGTAAGGTAAATATAACAAGGTTTAGTGTATCAAGATGAATATAGCAAGGTAAATATAACAAGGTTTAGTGTATCAAGATGAATATAGTAAGGTAAATATAACAATGTTTAGTGTATCAAGATGAATATAACAAGGTAAATACAACAAGGTTTAGTGTATCAAGATGAATATAGTAAAAGGTAAATATAACAAGGTTTAGTGTATCAAGATGAATATAACAAGGTAAATACAACAAGGTATTAGTGTATCAAGATGCATATTACAAGGTAAATATGACAAGGTTTAGTGTATCAAGATAAATATAACAAGATTTAGTGTATCAAGATGAATATAGTAAGGTAAATATAACAAGGTTTAGTGTATCAAGATGAATATAACAAGGTAAATATAACAAGGTTTAGTGTATCAAGATGAATATAGCAAGGTAAATATAACAAGGTTTAGTGTATCAAGATGAATATAACAAGGTAAATATAACAATGTTTAGTGTATCAAGATGAATATAGCAAGGTAAATATAACAAGGTTTAGTGTATCAAGATGAATATAACAAGGTTTAGTGTATCAAGATGAATAAGGTAAATATAACAAGGTAAATGTAACAATGTGTATAAACAAGATGAATATAGCAAGGTAAATATAACAATATTTAGTGTATCAAGATGAATATAGCAAGGTAAATATAACAATATTTAGTGTATCAAGATGAATATAGCAAGGTAAATATAACAAGGTTTAGTGTATCAAGATGAATATAACAAGGTAAATATAACAAGGTTTAGTGTATCAAGATGAATATAACAAGGTAAATATAACAAGGTTTAGTGTATCAAGATGAATATAACAAGGTAAATATAACAAGGTTTAGTGTATCAAGGTGAATATAACAAGAAATATAACAACGTTTAGTGTATCAAAATGAATATAACAAGGTAAATGTAACAATGTCTATACATCAAGGTAAGTGTATGGAGGTAAATACAACAAGGTCTATACATGAAGGTGACTGTATCAAGGATATACTATGGTGTGTAAATTGTGAGAGTCCGTTCCATACCTTGTCTGTTGGCAGGAAGGCACAAGTGGTCTGCCACGCCTATCACAGTGTTGCCAGCGTTGCGGTAAGATTCATTGGTACACGTGGCCATCTTTCTAGCCATACACGCACGCATTTCCGGTAATCCGCTAAGAAAAAGATTTAGTTAATTAATCATCCTGATGATGATGAAGATGATGATGATGATAATGATGATGATGATAAGGATGATGATGATAATGATGATGATGATCGTCATCTTCATCATCCTAGGATTATGAAGAGATACGGTAGCGTTCGCGGTAACGGTTCCGTCGAACGCCATTTGTTTCCATGATTGATGGACATTATTGCTTGGATGAAATGTTAGTCCGCGTAAAGCACTGGCCTACACGTAATTACACATTTGACATTTTTCACAGTCGTCAATTAAATGTCCCATCTCGCAACAGTTTGTAACAATTCATGATATAATTCTTCGTTTTGTCACAAATTTCATTGGCATTTCATCCTAGTTTCAGAGTAAGCTGATGCCCTTTTTTGGTTGAAAATTTGGTGGCTAATTATGTTGTGTAGTGAGGTAACAATACAACGAAAGGCTGAATCTTGACTGATTGGTCCTGGGTCTTTGGACGGTCAGTGTCTATCTGAGCTATTAGCGGTGAATGCCCTTGTGTGTGAGTGTCTACTTGAGCTATTACAGGTGAATATCCTGGTTGTGTGTCAGTGTCTGTCAGTTATTAACAATGCATGTTCTTGATGTGAGTGTCTACTTAAGCTACTACCGGTGAATGTCCTTGTGTTAGTGTCTACTTGAGCTATTACCGGTGAATGCTCTTGTGTGTGAGTGTCTATCTCAGCTATTACCGAGGAATGCTCTTGTGTGTGAGTGTCTATCTCAGCTATTACCGAGAATGCTCTTGTGTGTGAGTGTCTATCTCAGCTATTACCAGTGAACGTCCTTGTGTGTGAGTGTCTATTTTAGCTATTAGCGGCGAATGCCCTTGTGTGTGAGTGTCTATCTCAGCTATTATCAGTGAATGCCCTTGTATGTGAGTGTCTATTTTAGCTATTACCCAGTGAATGTCCTTGTGTGTGAGTGTCTATCTGAGCTACTACCGGTGAATGCCCTTATTTGTGAGTGTCTATTTTAGCTATTACCAGTGAATGCCCTTGTGGTGTAAGTGTCTATTTTAGCTATTACCAGTGAATGCCCTTATTTGTGAGTGTCTATTTTTTAGTGATTACCAGTGAATGCCCTTGTGGTGTAGTGTCTATTTTAGCTATTACCAGTGAATGTATTTGTGGTCTAGTGTCAATTTCAGTTATTACCAGTGAATGTCCTTGTATGCGTAGTGTCTATTTTCGCGATTACCAGTGAATGCCCTTGTGGTGTAGGTCTATTTTAGGTATTACCAGTGAATGCCCTTCTGGCGTAGTGTCTATTTTAGCTATTACCAGTGAATGTCCTTGTGACTTAATGTCTATTTTAGCTATTACCAGTGAATGTATTTGTGGTGTAGTGTCTATTTTCGCTATTACCAGTGAATGTTCATGTGCCGTAGTGTCTATTTTAGCTATTACCAGTGAATATCATTATGGCGTAGCCTCTTTTTTAGCTATTATCAGTGAATGTCCTTGTGGCGTATTGTCTATTTTAGCTATTACCAGTGAATGTCCTTGTGGCCTATTGTCTATTTTAGCTATTACCAGTGAATGTCCTTGTGGCGTAGTGTCTATTTTAGCTATTACTAGTCAATGTCAGTGTGAGCTATTGTCTATTTTAGCTATTACCAGTGAATGTCCTTGTCGCGTAGCGTCAATTTCAGTTATTACCAGTGAATGTCCTTGTGGCGTAGTGTCTATTTTAGCTATTACCAGTGAATGTCCTTGTAGCGTAGTGTCAATTTCAGTTATTACAGTGAATGTCCTTGTGGCGTAGTGTCTATTTTAGGGATTGCCAGTTAATGTCCTTGTGGCGTAGTGTCTTTTTAGGGATTGCCAGTTAATGTCCTTGTGGCGTAGTGTCTATTTTAGCGATTACCAGTGAATGTCCTTGTGGCGTAGTGTCTAGTTTAGCGATTACCAGTGAATGTCGTCGTGGCGTAGTGTCTATTTTAGCGATTACCAGTGAATGTCTTCGTGGCGTAATGTCTATTTTAACGATTACCAGTGAATGTCCTTGTGACGTAGTGTCTATTTTAACGATTACCAGTGAATGTCCTCGTGGCGTAGTGTCCATTTTAGCTATTACCAGTGAAAGTCCGTGTGTCGTAGTGTCTATTTTAGCGATTACCAGTGAATGTCCTTGTGGCGTAGTGTCTATTTTAGCGATTACCAGTGAATGCCCTTATAGCGTAGTGTCTATTTTAGCTATTACCAGTGAATGTCCTTGTGTCGTAGTGTCTAATTTAGCTATTACCAGTGAATGCCCTTGTGTGTGAGTGTCTATTTTAGCTATTACCAGTAAATGTCCTTGTGTCGTAGTGTCTATTTTAGCTATTACCAGTGAATGTCCTTGGGGCGGAGTGTCTATTTTAGCTATTACCAGTTAATGCCCTTGTGTGTGAGTGTCTATTTTAGCTATTACCGGTGAATGCCCTTGTGTGTCAATGTTTATTTTAGCTATTACCAGTGAATGTCCTTGTGTGTGAGTGTCTATTTTAGCTATTACCAGTGAATGTCCTTGTTTGTGAGTGTCTATTTTAGCTATTACCGGTGAATGTGATGTATATGAGTGTCTATTTTAGCTATTACCGGTGAATGTGCTGTGTGTGAGTGTCTATTTGATCGATTACCAGTGAATGTATTTGTGTGTGTGGTCCATTTTAACTATTACCACTGAATGTCCTTGTGTGTGAGTGTATATTTTAGCTATTACCGGTGAATATCATGTGGCGTAGTAGTCTATTTTAGCTATTACCAGTCAATGTCCTTGTGTGAGTGTCTATCTGAGCTATTACCAGTGGATGCTCTTCTGTAGGAGTGTCTATTTTAGCTATTAACGGTGAATGTCCTTGTGTGTGAGTGTCTATTTTAGTTATTACCAGTGAATGTCCTTGTGTGTGCGTGTCTATCTGAGCCAACACCAGTTAATGTCCTTTGTGTGTGAGTATCCATCTGAGCTATTACCAGTGAATGTCCTTGTGTGTGTGGGGTCTATTTTAACTATTACCAGTGAATGTGAGTGTCCATTTGAGCTATTATCAGTGGATGACCTTGTGTGTAAGTGTCTATTTCAGTTGATACCAGTGAATGTCCTCGTCTGTGAGTGTCTAATTTAACTATTATCAGTGAATGTCCTTGTGTGTGAGTGTCTATTTTTGCTATTATCAGTGAATATCCTTGTGTGTGAGTGTCTATTTTAACTATTATTAGTGAATGTCCTTGTGTGTTAATGTCTTTTTAGCTATTACTAGTGAATGTCCTTGTGTGAGCGTCTGATTTAGCTATTAGGGCACTGAATGTGCTCTTGTGTGAGTGTCTATTTTAACTATTACCAGTGAATGCTCTTGTGTGTGAGTGTTTATTTTAGCTATTACCAGTGAATATCCTTGTGATGTGACTGTCTATTTTAGCTATTACCAGTGCATGTGTTTGTATATGTGTCCATTCTAGCTATTACCAGTGAATGTCCTTGTGTGTGAGTGTCTATTTTAGCTATTACCAGTGAATGGCCTTGTGTGTGAGTGTCTATTTTAGCTATTACCAGGGAATTCCCTTGTGTGTGAGTATCTATTTTAGCTAATACCAGTGAGTACCCTTGTCTGTGAGTGTCTATTTTAGCAACTACCCGTAAATAACCTTGTGTATAAGTGTCTATTTTAGCTATGAACAGTGAATGTCCTTGTATGTGAGTTTCTATTTTAGCTATTACCAGTGAATGTCCTTGTGTGTGAGTGTGTATTTTAGCCATTACCAGTGAATGTCCTTGTGTGTGAGTGTTTATTTTAGCTATGAACAGTGAATATCCTTGTGTGTGAGTGTCTATTTTAGCTATAAACAGGGAATGTCCTTGTGTGTGAGTGTCTATTTTAGCTATTACCAGGGAATACCCTTGTGTGTGAGTATCTATTTTAGCTAATACCAGTGAGTGCCCTTGTATGTGAGTGTCTATTTTAGCTATTACCAGTGAGTGCCCTTGTATGTGAGTGTCTATTTTAGCTATTACCAGTGAGTGCCCTTGTGTGTGGGTGTCTATTTTAGCTATTACCAGTGAGTGCCCTTGTGTGAGTATTGAGTATTTACTTTAGCTAATACCAGTGAGTGCCCTTGTATGTGAGTGTCTATTTTAGCTATTACCAGTGAGTGCCCTTGTATGTGAGTGTCTATTTTAGCTATTACCAGTGAGTGCCCTCGTGTGTGAGTGTGTCTTTTTAACTAGCGATTACCATTGAATGTCCTTGTGTGTGTGTGTCTATTTTAGCTATTACCAGTAAATGTCCTATTACCGGTGTGTGAATGTTTATATTAGGTATTACGGATGAATGTCCTTGAGCGTGAGTGTCTATCTTAGTTACTGCCAGTAAATGTCCTTGTGAGCGAGTTTCTATTTTAACTATGAACAGGGAATGTCCTTGTATGTGATTATTTTGTTTCTGTTTTTTTCGGTGAATTCAACCAAATTTGTATTTATTTCCGATTTTGAGCTATTACCAGTGGATGCCCTTGTGTGTGAGTGTCTATTTTTATTACCAATGCATTGTTGAGAACAATTGAATATCCGGGTTGTGTGTCCGTGTCTGTTTTAAGTTATTAAAAATGAATGTCCTTGTGTGTGAGTGTCTGTCTGAGTTATTACCGGTGAATGTCCTTGTTGTGTGTACAATAAAAAAAAAAAACTACAAAGAAGAGTGTCTCTAATTCTGAAGTATTAGCGGCGAATGTCTTGGTTGTGAGTGCCTGTTTGAGCTATTATCAGTGAATGTCCTGTAATTGATCGGCTAAGTGAGTGTCTATTTTGATTTACACTATTACCGGTGAATGTCATTGTTGTAAAAGCCACTAATGTCTATTTGAACTATTAAGTTATATACCGGTGAATGTCCTGGTTGTAAAAAACGCAAGTGTCTATTTGAGCTATTACCTGGGAATGTCATTGTTGTGGGAAGGCATAGATAGTGTCTTATAAATGATATCCCTCTATTAGTGTCTATTTGAGCTATTACCGGTGAATGTCATTGTTGTAAGTGAGTGTGTATTTGAGCTATTACCGGTGAATGTCATTGTTGTAAGTGAGTGTCTATTTGAGCTATTACCATTGAATGTCATTGTTGTAAGTGAGTATCTATTTGAGCTATTACCGGTGAATGTCATTGTTGTAAGTGAGTGTCTATTTGAGCTATTACCGGTGAATGTCATTGTTGTAAGTGATAACTACGTGTCTATTTAAGCTATTACCTGTGAATGTCATGGTTGTAAGTGAGTGTCTCTAATTTGAGCTATTCCCGTTGAATGTCATGGTTCTAAGTGAGTGTCTATTTGGTCTTTTACCGGTGAATGTCATGGTTGTAAGTGAGTGTCTATTTGGTCTATTATCCTTAAGCAGGCTACAAATGTCAGGGTTGTCTATTTAAGTGAATGTCCATTTGGCTATTTTGAAGGCCTTACCTGTGAATGTCATTGTTGTAAGTGAGTGTCTATTTGAAGCTATTATCGGTGAATGTCCTTGTTGTAAGCGAGTGTCTATTTGAACTATTACCGGTGAATGCCCTGGTTGTAAGTGAGTGTCTATTACTGGTGAATCTCAAGGTTGTGTGTGAGTGTCCATTTGGGATATTACTGGTGAATGTCAAGGATGTATGTGAGTGTCCATTGGAGCTATTACTGGTGAATGTCGAGGTTGTGTGTGAGTGTTCATTTAGGCTATTACTGGTGAATCTCAAGGCTGAGTGTGAGTGTCATTTAGGCTATTACTGGTGAATGTCAAGGTTGTGTGTGAGTGTCCATTTGGGCTATTACTGGTGAATGTCCTGTTTGTGTTTATTGTCTATGTGAGCTATTACTGGTGAATGTCAAGGTTGTGTGTGAGTGTCCATTTAGGCTATTACTAGTGAATGTCAAGGTTGTGTGTGAGTGTCCATTGGAGGCTATTACTGGTGAATGTCAAGGTTGTGTGTGAGTGTCCATTTGGGATATTACTGGTGAATGTCAAGGTTGTGTGTGAGTGTACATTTAGGCTATTACTGGTGAATGTCAAGGATGTGTGTGACTGTCCATTTGGACTATTACTGGTGAATGTCAAGGTTGTGTGTGAGTGTACATTTAGGCTATTACTGGTGAATGTCTAGGTTGAGTGTGAGTGTCCATTTAGGCTATTACTGGTGAATGTCAAGGTTGTGTGTGAGTGTCCATTTGGGCTATTACTGGTTAATCTCAAGGTTGTGTGTGAGTGTACATTTAGGCTATTACTGGGAATGTCAAGGTTGTGTGTGAGTGTACATTTAGGCTATTACTGGTGAATCTCAAGGTTGGAGTGTGAGTGTCCATTTAGGCTATTACTGGTGAATGTCAAGGTTGTGTGTGAGTGTCCATTTGGGCTATTACTGGTGAATGTCAAGGTTGTGTGTGAGTGTCCATTGGAGCTATTACTGGTGAATGTCAAGGTTGTGTGTGAGTCTCCATTGGAGCTATTACTGGTGAATGTCAAGGTTGTGTGTGAGTCTCCATTGAGAGTCCATTTGGGATATTACCGGTGAATGTCCTGTTTGTGTCTTATTGTCTATGTGAGCTATTACCGGTGAATGTCCTGTTTGTGTTTATTGTCTATTTGAGCTATTACCGGTGAATGTACTGTTTGTGGCTTCTTGTCTATTTGAGCTATTACCGGTGAATGTCCTGTTTGTTTCTTATTGTCTATTGAACTATTATCGGTGAATATCCTGTTTGTGTTTTATTGTCTATGTGAGCTATTACCGGTGAATGTCCTGTTTGTGTCTTATTGTCTATGTGATCTATTTCCGTTCAATTCCCTGTTGGTGTCTAATTGTCTATTTGAGCTAATACTGGAGAATGCCAAGGTTGTGTCGTGTGTGCGTGTCTATTTGAGTTCTTACCCGTGAATGTCCTGGTTGTGCTGTGTGTAAGTGTCTATTTGAGTTTTTACTCGCAAATATCTTGGTTGTGTCGTGTGTGAGTGTCCATTTGAGCTATTACCGTTGAATGTCCTGGTTGTGTCGTGTCAGAGTGTCTATTTGAGTTCTTACCCGTGAATGTCCTGGTTGTGTCGTGTCAGAGTGTCTATTTGAGCTATTACCGTTGAATGTCCTGTTTGTGTCGTGTGTGAGTGTCTATTTGTCCTCTTACCGTTGAATATTACCGGTCAATGTCATGGTTGTAAGTCATTGTCTATTTGGTCTATTACTTGAATGTCATGGTTGAATTTCCTTTGGTCTGTGAATGTCATAGTTGTCAGAGGGTGTCTATTTGGTCTATTACCGGTGAATGTCCAGGTTTTGTTGTGTGGGTGTCTATTTAAGCTATTACCGGTGAATGTCAGGTTGTAAGTCAGTGTCTATTTAAGTATTACTGGTGAATGTCATGGTTGTAAGTCAGTGTCTATTTAAGCTATTACCGGTGAATGTCCTGGTTGTAAGTCAGTGTCTATTTAAGCTATTACCGGTGAATGTCATGGTTGTAAGTGAGTGTTTGGTCTATTACCGGTGAATGTCCTGGTTGTAGTGAGTGGCTATTTAGAGCTATTACCGGTGAATGTCCTGGTTGTGTGTGAGTGTCTATTTGGTCTATTACCGGTGAATGTCCTGGTTGTGTATGGGTGTCTATTTGGTCTATTACCGGTGAATGTCATAGTTGTGTGGGTGTCTATTTGGTCTATTACCGGTGAATGTCATGGTTGTAAGTGGGTGTCTATTTAAGCTATTACCGGTGAATGTCATGGTTGTAAGTCAGTGACTATTTGAGCTATTACTGGTGAATGTCATGGTTGTAAGTCAGTGTCTATTTAAGCTATTACCGGTGAATGTCCTGGTTGTAAGTCAGTGTCTATTTAGCTATTACCGGTGAATGTCATGGTTGTAAGTGAGTGGCTATTTGGTCTATTACCGGTGAATGTCCTGGTTGTGTGAGTGGCTATTTAAGCTATTACCGGTGAATGTCCTGGTTGTGTGAGTGTCTATTTGGTTTATTACCGGTGAATGTCATGGTTGTTGTGAGTGTCTATTTGGTCTATTACCGGTGAATGTCCTGGTTGTGTGTAACTATTTAAGCTATACCGGTGAATGTCCTGGTTGTAAGTGAGTGTCTATTTGGTCTATTACCGGTGAATGTCATGGTTGTAAGTGAGTGTCTATTTGGTCTATTACCAGTGAATGTCCTGGTTGTAAGTGGGTGTCTATTTGAGCTATTACCGGTGAATGTCCTGGTTTGTATGTCAGTGTCTATTTGAGTCTATTACCCGTGAATGTCATGGTTGTGTTTGGGTGTCTATTTGAGCTATTTCCGGTGAATCTCCTGGTTGTAAGTGAGTGTCTGGTTGAAGTATTAATGACGCTGAAGTCAGTGTCTATTTTCTTTTACCGGTGAATGTCTATTTGAGTTCTTACCGGTGAATTTCTGGTTGTGTCGTGTCAGAGTGTCTATTTGAGCTATTACCGTTGAATGTCCAGGTTTTGTTGTGTGTGAGTGTCTATTTGAGCTATTACCGGTGAATGTCCAGGTTTTGTTGTGTGTGAGTGTCTATTTGAGTATTACCGATGAATATGCTGGTTGTGTCGTGTGTGAGTTTCTATTAGAGCTGTAGGTGAATATCCTACTGTGTATTAGTGTCTATAAGAGTATAACCAGTCAATGTCCTGGTTGTGTGTGAGTGTCTATTAGAGCTATTACTGGTGAATATCCTGTTTGTGTGTGAGTGTCTATTAGAGCTATTACAGGTGAATGTCTTGGTTGTGTGTGAGTGTCTATTTGAGCTATTACCGGTGAAGGTCCTGGTTGTGTGTGAGTGTCTATTTGGCTTTACCGGTGAAGGTCCTATGTCATTTGAGCCATTAGCCCTGAATATCCTGGTCGTGTATGACCTACTAGTTGAGCTATTATCGGTGTGATATCAATTTGTGTGAATGCCTATTTGAGTTATTACCTGTAATATCCTTTTTGTTCATTAGTGTCTATTTGAGCTATTTCCGTGAATGTCTTGGTTGTGTATTCGTGACTATTTGAGCTGTTACCCGTGTATGTCTGGGTTGTGTATGCTTTATTTGAGCTATTTCCGTTGAATGTCCTGGTTGTAAGTTAGTGTCTATTTGAACTATTACCGGTGAATGTCATGGTTGTGTTACGTGTCTATTTGAACTATATCCGTTGAATGTCCTTGTCGTGTTACGTTTATTAGAACTGTGTCTTTTTGACGCTATTACTATATCCGTTGAATGTCTTTGTTGTGTTAGTGTCTATTTGAGCTATATCCGTTGAATGTCTTTGAGCTTGTGTTGTATGTGGTTTTAGAACTATATCCGTTGAATGTGTATTTGGTCTATTACCCGTGAATGTCTTTGTTGTGTTACGTGTCTATTAGAACTATATCCGTTGAATGTCTTTGTTGTGTTAGTGTCTATTAGAACTATATCCGTTGAATGTCTTTGTTGTGTTACGTGTCTATTTGAGCTATTACCGGTGAATGTCATTTTTGTTTTAGTGTCTATTTGAGCTATTATCCGGTGAATGTCTTTTTGTGTCAGTGTCTATTTGAACTATTACCGTTGAATGTCATTGTGTTGTGTTACGTGTCTATTTGAACTATATCCGTTGAATGTCCAGGTTGTTGTGTTATGTCTATTTGAGCTATTGGTGAATGTCTGGTTTTAAGTTAGTGTCTATTTGAACTATTACCGGTGAATGTCTTGGTTGTGTGACGTGTCTATTTGAGCTATTATCCGTTGAATGTCCGTGTTGTAAGTGTGTCTATTGAAGTATATGACGAATGTCCTGATTGTAAGTGAGTGGCTATTTAAGCTATTACCGGTGAATGTCATTGTTGTATGAGTATCTATTTGGTTATTACCAGTGAATGTCTGGTTTGGTCTATTTGAGCTATTACCGTTGAATGTCATGGTTGTAAGTGAGTGTCTATTTGGTCTATTACCGGTGAATGTCATGGTTGTATGTGAGTGTCTATTTGAGCTATTACTGAATAACCTGTTTTTGTTTTATGTCTATTTGAGCTATGAGCGGTGAAAGTTAAGGGTGTGAGTGTCTATTTGAGCTATTATCGCTGAATGACCTGGTTTTAAGTTTAGTGTCTATTTGAGCTATGAGCGGTGAAAGTTAAGGTTGTATGTGAGTGTCTATTTGAGCTACTACCGCTGAATGACCTGTTTTTGTTTTAGTGTCTATTTGAGCTGTTACCGGTGAATATCAAGGATATGTGTGACAGTCTATTTGAGTTATTACCGGTGAATATCCTGGTTTATGTCTATGTGTATTAGTGTGTTATTTAATCTATAACGGGTTAATGTCCAGTTTTTGTGTGAATGACTATTTGAGCTATTACCGGTGAATGTCCTGTTTGTGTGTTAGTGTCTGTATTAGCTATTACCAGTCAATGCCCTTGTGTGTGAGTATCTATTTCAGCTATTATCAGTGAATGTCCGTGTTGTATGTGAGTGTCTGGTTGAAGTATTAATGACGAATGTCCTGGTTGTAAGGTGAGTGGCTATTTAAGCTATTACCGGTGAATGTCATGGTTGTAAGTGAGTGTCTATTTGGCTATTACCGGTGAATGTCATGGTTGTAAGTGAGTGTCTATTTGGTCTATTACCGGTGAATGCCCTGGTTGTAAGTGAGTGTCTATTTGAGCTATTACCGGCGAATGTCATGGTTGTAACTGTGTCTATTTGGTCTATTACCGGTGAATGTCATGGTTGTGTGAGTGTCTATTTGAGCTATTACCGGTGAATGTTCTGGTTGTAAGTGAGTGTCTATTTGAGCTATTACCGGTGAATGTCATGGTTGTAAGTGAGTGTCTATTTGAGTTATTACCGTTGAATGTCCTATTTATGTCGTGTGTGGGTGTCTAATTGAGTTCTTACGAATGGATGTAGTGGTTGTGTTGTGTGTGAATGTCTATTTGAGTGATAACCAGTGAATATCCAGGTTGGGTGAGTCCTATTTCAGCTATTACCGGTGAATGTCCGTGTTGTGTAGTGTGTGAGTGTCTATTTGAGGTCTTACCGGTGAATGTCCAGTGTTGTGTAGTGTGTGAGTGTCTATTTCAGCTATTACCGGTGAATGTCCGTGTTGTGTAGTGTGTGAGTGTCTATTTGAGGTCTTACCGATTAATGTCCAGGTTGTGTCATGTGTGAGTGTCTATTTCAGGTATTACCGGTGAATGTCCGTGTTGTGTCAGTGTGTGAGTGTCTATTTGAGGTCTTACCAGTGAATGTCCGTGTTGTGTAGTGTGTGAGTGTCTATTTGAGGTCTTACCGGTGAATGTCCGTGTTGTGTAGTGTGTGAGTGTCTATTTGAGGTCTTACCGATTAATGTCAGGTTGTGTTGTGTGTGTGAGTGTCTATTTGAGGTCTTACCGTCTTACCGATTAATGTCCAGGTTGTGTCGTGTGAGTGTCTATTTGAGGTCTTACCGATTAATGTCCGTGTTGTGTCGTGTGTGAGTGTCTATTTGAGGTCTTACCGGTGATTAATGTCCGTGTTGTGTTGTGTGTGAGTGTCTATTTGAGGTCTTACCGATTAATGTCCGTGTTGTGTAGTGTGTGAGTGTCTATTTGAGGTCTTACCGATTAATGTCCAGGTTGTGTCATGTGTGAGTGTCTATTTGAGGTCTTACCGATTAATGTCCAGGTTGTGTCATGTGTGAGTGTCTATTTGAGGTCTTACCGATTAATGTCCAGGTTGTGTCGTGTGTGAGTGTCTATTTGAGGTCTTACCGATTAATGTCCAGGTTGTGTTGTGTGTGAGTGTCTATTTGAGTTCTTACCGATTAATGTCAGGTTGGTCGTGTGTGAGTGTCTATTTGAGTTTTTACCAGTTAATATCCTGTTTGTGTTGTGTATGAGTGTCTATTTGAGTTTTTACCAGTGAATATCCTGTTTGTACCGTGTATGCGTGTTTATTTAAGTTTTTACCTGTTCATATCCCTGTTTGTACCGTGTATGGGTGTTTATTTGAGTTTTTACCTGTGAATATCCTGTTTGTACCGTGTATGTGTGTTTATTTAAGTTTTTACCTGGTTCATATCCTGTTTGTACCGTGTATGAGTGTTTATTTAAGTTTTTACCTGTGAATATCCTGTTTGTATCGTGTATGAGTGTCTATTTGAGTTTTTACCAGTGAATATCCTGTTTGTACCGTGTATGAGTGTTTATTTAAGTTTTTACCTGTGAATATCCTGTTTGTATCGTGTATGAGTGTTTATTTGAGTTTTTACCTGTGAATATCCTGTTTGTACCGTGTATGAGTGTCTATTTGAGTTTTTACCTGTGAATATCCTGTTTGTACCGTGTATGAGTGTCTATTTGTTTTTCCCAGACAAGTGGTAATATCCTGTGTGTACCGTGTATGAGTGTCTATGTGTTTTCCCAGACAGAGTGGTAAATACAGTCAGCTTGGTTTGAGAAATGTGTTTCCCAGACAGAGTGGTAAATACAGTCAGCTTGGTTTGAGAAATGTGTTTCCCAGACAGAGTCGTAAATACAGTCAGCTTGGTTTGAGAAAAGTGTTTCCCAAAGTTCAAACGTGTTATTGTTATTTATTTCCCTTTAAAGTACAAAATGCCAAACTATTTTATAGAATGTAGGCAATTTGTCAAAATGTTAATGTTCGTTGAAATCAGTTGACAATGGAACAATTTCTTTAAAAACTAAAAGGAATACGATTAACAACAATGACATTCCAACAAAACGCATTGTGTTGTCCAAGGTGATAATAATAATAGATATTAAGTGACAACTCTACCTAAAACAGACAGACAGATATCGTCACTTATTTGCGAGTCGTCATCATACACTGTTGCTTCTTTTGTGTTTTGATGTTGCACATACAACCAGAATTATCTATAAATAACAAGCAAGCCAACTTCTTTTGGTCCTCCAAAACCGGAGGTTTTGATGACATATGAAGAATGATACAACCAGAAGGATCTATAAGAAGAACAAGCAAGCCAAGAAGTGTTTTTGGTCCTCCAAAACCAGAAGTTTTTTCACAGACAAGAAGAAGAAGAATAAAAATAGAAGGAAAAGAAGAAGAAGAAGAAGAAGAAGAAGAAGAAGAAGAAGAAGAAGAAGAAGAAGAAGAAGAAGAAGAAGAAGAAGAAGAAGAAGAAGAAGAAGAAAAGAAGAAGAAGAAGAAGAAGAAGAAGAAGAAGAAGAAGAAGAAGAAGAAGAAGAAGAAGAAGAAGAAGAAGAAGAAGAAGAAGAAGAAGAAGAAGAAGAAGAAGAAGAAGAAGAAGAAGAAGAAGAAGAAGAAGAAGAAGAAGAAGAAGAAGAAGAAGAAGAAGAAGAAGAAGAAGAAGAAGAAGAAGAAGAAGAAGAAGAAGAAGAAGAAGGAGAAGGAGAAGGAGAAGAAGAAGAAGAGAAGAAGAAGAAGAAGAAGAAAGAAGAAGAAGAAGAAGAAGAAGAAGAAGAAGAAGAAGAAGAAGAAGAAGAAGAAGAAGAAGAAGAAGAAGAGGAGAAGAGAGAGAGAGAAGAAGAAGAAGAGAGAAGAAGAAGAAGAAGAAGAAGAAGAAGAAGAAGAAGAAGAAGAAGAAGAAGAAGAAGGAAGAAGAAGAAGAAGAAGAAGAGAGAAGAAGAAGAAGAAGAAGAAGAAGAAGAAGAAGAAGAAGAAGAAGAAGAGAAGAAGAAGAAGAAGAAGAAGAAGAAGAAGAAGAAGAAGAAGAAGAAGAAGAAGAAGAAGAAGAAGAAGGAAGAAGAAGAAGAGAAGAAGAAGAAGAAGAAGAAGAAGAAGAAGAGAAGAGAGAAGAAGAAGAAGAAGAGAGGAAGAAGAAGAAGAAGAAGAAGAAGAAGAAGAAGAAAGAAGAAGAAGAAGAAGAAGAAGAGAAGAAGAAGAAGAAGAAGAGAGAAGAAGAAGAAGAAGAAGAAGAAGAAGAAGAAGAAAAGAAGAAGAAGAAGAAGAAGAAGAAGAAGAAGAAGAAGAAGAAGAAGAAGAAGAAGAAGAAGAAGAAGAAGAAGAAGAAAAAGAAGAAGAAGAAAGAGAAAGAGTAAGAGTAAGAGTAAGAGTTAAAGTAACAATAAGAGGAAGAGGAAGCGAAGAGGAAAAACAACAGGAAGAAAAAGAAGAACAAGAACAAGAAGAACAAAAAACCCAAGAAGAACAAGAAAAACAAGAAGAACAAGGAGAACAAGAAAAACAAGAAAAGCAAGAACAACGACAAGGACAAGAAGAAGAACAATAAGAATAATGTTAGAAGAATGGCTGTACCCGTAACCCGATGTTATATGTTATCGCAAAGGTTGATCTCCATCTTGCCATCTTCAAACCTGTGTCCAAGACGATCATTGAATTGAACAATGAGGAAAACAATGTTAAGACTTACGCTTTAGTGAGTTTATTGAAATTCAATGAGCTGTAAATATAAAATGACGAAATTCATGAAACAATTTTTCGATTTAAAAAAGTAGGAGTATGTTAATGCTACAAAGATCTTGACTTCAAAACTAGATGACACATACATGTAGTGTTTAATGCCATTGTCATACAATGTTTATATTACAAAGGATAAGACAAATATGAAAAATAGAAAAGATGGACTTAGAACCGAAATACAACTACAAGCTTAATTAAATCCTCAACGTATACACTACACCATGTAATTCGAGTTTGATCACATTTTCCAACATTGTGTTGCATTTCGTTATCATCATCATTGTAGCAACAGTTTTTAATTGATTATTTCCCTAATCGTTTAAAATACAATTCCATTTATCAGGGAGAAAACGGTTATAGCCAATTTGTTTACACACTTTATTTCAAAGCAAAATTTCTGGACTTAATAAACATTTATAGCAAGGCCTTCTATATAGCTATATGGAAGGCCTTGCTTAAAGCCAATTAGTTTACACATTTTTAACGACCTTATTCCTATTCATTTATAAACTCCAACTATTTCATTTATCCATTAATCTGTTCATCGCCATCTTTTTACATTCTGAAATGGCTCTCCAGATAGCACAAGCATACACATTTCTACAATATCGACAAGTCAAAATAAAAATGTTTTTCACCACATTAGACATAATTTGTCAAAATAAAATAAAAATATCATCACATTAGACATAATTTGCCAAAATAAAATAAAAATGTCATCACATTAGACATAATTTGTGAAAATAAAATTGTTTCTCACCATATTAAACAAAAATGTTTCTCACCACATTAGACATAATTTGTCAAAATAAAATTGTTTCTCACCATATTAAACATAAAAATGTTTCTCACCAAATTAGACATAAAACCAAATTAAACATAAAAATGTTTCTTACCAAATTGGACATCAAATTGTTTCTCACCATATTAGCATAAAATGTTTCTCACCCCATTAGACATAATTTGTCAAAATAAAATTGTTTATCACCATATTAGACATAAAAATGTTTCTCACCCCATTAGACATAAAAAATGTTTCTCAGCAAATTAACCAAATTAAATGACAAATTAAAAAAATGTTTCTCAAAATTTTCTCAGCAAATTAGAAATTAAAAATGTTTCTTAAATTAGACCAAAATTAGACATAAAAGTGTTTCACGCCAAATTAGAAATTAAAATGTTTTTCACCATTTTAGACATAAAAATAAAATTGATCAAAGAAGCAGCATAAACACAGAGAAAAAAACATCACATGCAAGGATGACCAGGTTCACAAATGGGCAGGAGAACTCTTGGCGAAGCTTAAGAAATATACACATCATACGCAGTCAGTATGAAGTTTAGACTGTGTTTCAATTGCGGCCACTCCCCCTTCTCCAAGGCAGTGTCGCTCCCCCTTTCTCCAAGGCAGTGTCGCTCCCCCTTCTCCAAGGCAGTGTCGCTCCTCTTTTCTCCAGAGCAGTGTTCAGCCACGAAAGGGGACTCGGTAGTCTAGAGGCAAGGTGTTGGAAGCCCAAGCAAAAGGTAGTGGGTTCGAGCCCCACCAACGTTGACATTTATTCTCGATTTTATTTCCACAAAATCTACCCATTGTGGACATCCACTGGCCGGAAATAATTAGCAATGTTGAGTTGTGGCGCAGAGCAGGGAAGAAGCTATTGAAAAAGAAGTTGCAAGAAGCAAATGGCTTTGAGTGGGGCATACATTGAAAAGTCCGCAGTCGAGCATCACAAGACAAGCTTTCCGTCAAGCTTTTCTGTGGATTCCACAGAGTAAAAAGAAAAATTGAGGATGACCTAGGCACATTGAGACTAGAGATGGAGACAGACATTACATGTCGCTGGTATTCTTGGCAACAACTGAAAACAAATGCAAGAGATAGGATAGACAGTTCTGGAGGGTTACAGTCTTCGACCTATACCTATATCTAAGAGACGATGGTTAATACAATATGATTTGACAAATTCATGTTCTCAAAATAGCCACCAACTAGATAGTCAAAACGTAAAGTAGCTTTCCCAGGCACTGCCTGACTGAACACCACTCGGATTTCAGTGAGATGAAAACAGACATAGACACAGAGGCAGACACAGACATCATAAATCTTGCAAATCTTTTCACTTAAAATCACACATAAATTCAATAGAAGACTATTCCTAAATCCATCCTTCCCTTAAAGCAGATATGTTTTTAAAAAGTACAAACTAAAAAAAAACCTGCTAGTCATCAATGGATTGAGCAGCCAGGGCAGATGCTAATTTTACTACTTTAGGTTCAGCGTATGGATTTCTCAGATGATCATGGTCTAGAACGATAACTTGGACTAGAGCATCCGTCACTAAATAGGGGTCAAAGTTAGAAGCTGGTCGTCTGTCCTCCAAGAATCCTTTGCCAATTTCATCAACTTGTCGTGGAATCCTATACATACAAATAAAGGAAGATATAAAGGGTCGTTCTTTACATCAGAAATCACTTGCATATTCTAATCAACTATGTTTTAAATTCAATCTATGTTGTGAGGTTATGTAGTGTTTGAAATGTTTCCATATCTGATATCATACGTTTTGACATATTTTACCTACTAAATGTAAAATATGTAATTATTTTAATCTTAAGAGTTTATGTCATGAACAATAAGTTGAAAAGGCATCCATCC
>JAXRKP010000089.1:170000-185000 GCA_037039925.1 Doris montereyensis | reverse complement strand
AATTCCTCTAATGGAAAACGCTAAATAGAATAATTTTCTTTCTTTATTTATTTTTTTGTTTGCATATAACTTTTGTATGTATGTCTCTCTCATTCCTAAATAAAATGTACTTTATTTTGGGAAAGCATTTGATTATCTTCAGGGCGAACATATTCATATAATATGATGTATATTATGAATATTTATTGAGTAAAGCCCGTCTTCTCTAGCATTAACACACAAGCAAAATGTGTATTCCTTTAATGATCAAAGAGTTAGCATTCCTCTACGATTGAGAAGAATTTAGAGTTCAGCGTAAAATCGAAAAAAACATTTTCTCATATTTAAACAGACAGGTGCATCTACAAAAACGTGTAATACAAACATCTTTTTTAATGTTAGGCACACAATTCTCTTTGCTACTTTGCAAACTCAATATTTCTTTAACCACTTGAGACAGTCATGAACAACGTTCCTTACCCATATTCCTCTAATGGAAAACGATCTTTACGAAAATTCCTCTAATGGGAAACGTTCTTTTCCCATATTCCTCTAATCGAAAACGTTCTTTACCAATATTCCTCTAATCGAAAACGATCTTTACCCATATTCCTCTAATCGAAAACGTTCTTTACCCATATTCCTCTAATCGAAAACATTCTTTACCAATATATTCCTTTAAAGGAATACGTTCTATACCCATATTCCTCTAATCGAAAACGTTCTTTACCCATATTCCTCTAATCGAAAGCGTTCTTTACCCATATTCCTCTAATCGAAAACGTTCTTTACCCCTAGTCTTCTAATGGAAAACGTTCTTTATTCATATTCCTCTAATCGAAAACGTTCTTTACCCCTTTTCTTCTAATGGAAATGTTCTTTACTCATATTCCTCTAATCGAAAACGTTCTTTACCCATATTCTTCTAATGGAAAACGTTATATTCTTTGGAAAACGTTCATATTCCTCTAATCGAAAACGCTCTTTACCCATATTCCTCTAATCGAAAATGTTCTTTACCCATATTCTTCTAATCGAAAACGTTCTTTACCCATATTCCTCTAATCGAAAACGTTCTTTACCCATATTCCTCTAATGGAAAACGTTCTTTACCCATTTTCCTCTAATCGAAAACGTTCTTTACCAATTTTCTTCTAATCGAAAACGTTCTTTACCCATATTCCTCTCATTGAATGCGTTCTTTACCCATATTCCTCTAATGGAAAACGTTCTTTACCAATATTCGTCTAATGTAAAACGTTCTTTAACCATATTCTTCTAATCGAAAACGTTTTTTACCAATATTCTTCTAATCTAAAACGTTCTTTACCCGTATTCCTCTCATCCAATGCATTCTTTACCCATATTCCTCTAATTGAAAACGTTCTTTACCGATATTCTTCTAATGGAAAACGTTCTTTACCCATAGTCTTCTAATGGAAAACGTTCTTTACCCATATTCCTCTAATCGAAAACGCTCTTTACCCATAGTCTTCTAATCGAAAACGTGCTTTACCCATATTCCTCTAATGGAAACCGTTCTTTACCCATAGTATTCTAATCGAAAACGTTCTTTACCCATAGTCTTCTAACCGAAAGCGTCCTTTATCCATAGTCTTCTAATCGAAAACGTTCTTTACCCATATTCCTCTATTCGAAAACGTTCTTTACCCATATTCCTATAATCGAAAACGTTCTTTACCCATATTCCTCAAATCGAAAACATTCTTTACCCATATTCCTCTAACGGAAAACGTTCTTTATCAATATTGCTCTAACAGAAAACGTTCTTTACCCATATTCATCTAATTGAAAAGTTCTTTACCTATAGTCTTCTAATGGAAAACGTTCTTCACTTCTATAGTCTTCTAATGAAAACGTCTTCCCATATTCCTTTAATCGAAAACGTTCTTTACCCACATTCCTCTAATCGGAAAACGTTCTTTACCCATATTCCTCTAATCGGAAACGTTCCTTACCCATATTTCTCTAATCAAAAACGTTCCCTACCTATATTCCTCTAATCGAAAAAGTTCCCTACCCATATTCCTCTAATCGAAAACGCTCCTTACCCAAATTCCTCTGAAATACGATGGAGAATGTATCGAGCCGTCCACAGCTCATCAGATGCCGTCACTCCTTCGGTTGGACCCACTTGGAACTCCCACTGCACACAGACAAAGACAAAATTGGAAGCAATCTTATCATCAATGCGTAAGTGTACTAATAATCAGCTGTGAGCATGCTACTAATAACAACCAGAGTGGAGCATACTATTACTAATCACCAGCGTTGAGCATACTACTAATAACAACCGGCGTTGAGCATACTACTAATAACAATCGGCGTTGAGCATACTACTAATAATAACCAGCGTTGAGCATACTACTAATAATAACCAGCGTTGAGCATACTACTAATAACAATCAGCGTTGAGCATACTACTAATAATAATCAGCCGTGAGCATACTATTAATAATAACAAGCGTTGAGCATACTACTATTAATAACCAGCGTTGAGCATACTACTAATAATAACCAGCGTTGAGCATACTACTAATAATAACCAGCGTTGAGCATACAACTATTAATCACCAGCGTTGTGCATACTACTAATAATCACCAGCGTTGAGCATACTACTAATAATAACCAGCGTTGATCATACTACTAATAATAACAAGCGTTGAGCATACTACTAATAATAATCAACGTTGAGCATACTACTAATAATAATCAGCGTTGAGCATACTACTAATAATAATCAGCGTTGAGCATACTACTAATAATAACCGGCATTGAGCATACTACTAATAATAACCAGCGTTGAGCATACTACTAATAATAACCAGCGTTGAGCATACAACTATTAATCACCAACGTTGTGCATACTACTATTAATCACCAGCGTTGAGCATACTACTAATAATAACCAGCATTGATCATACTACTAATAATAACCGGCATTGAGCATACTACTAATAATAATCAGCGTTGAGCATACTACTAATAATAATCAGCGTTGAGCATACTACTAATAATAATCAGCGTTGAGCATACTACTAATAATAACCGGCGTTGAGCATACTATTAATAACAACCGGCGTTGAGCATACTACTAATAATAACCAGCTTTAAGTATACTACTAATAATAACCGGCGCTGAGCATACTACTAATAATAACCAGCGTTGAGCATACTACTAGTAATCATCAGCATTGTGCATACTACTAATAATAAACAACGTTGAGCATACTACTAATAATAACCGGTGTTGAGCATACTACTATTAATCACCAGCGTTGAGCATACTACTAAAAATAACCAGCGTTGAGCATACTACTAATAATAACCAGCGTTGAGCATACTACTAATAACAACCGGCGTTGAGCATACTACTAATAACAATCAACCGTTGAGCATACTACTAATAATAATCAGCGTTGAGCATACTATTAATAATAACCAGCGTTGAGCATACTACTATTAATAACCAGCGTTGAGCATACTACTAATAACCAGCGTTGAGCATACTAATAATAATAACAAGCGTTGAGCATACAACTAATAATCACCAGCGTTGTGCATACTACTATTAATCACCAGCGTTGAGCATACTACTAATAATAACCAGCATTGATCATACTACTAATAATAACAAGCGTTGAGCATACTACTAATAATAATCAGCGTTGAGCATACAACTAATAATCACCAGCGTGGTGCATACTACTAATAATCACCAGCGTTGAGCATACTACTAATAATAACCAGCATTGATCATACTACTAATAATAACAAGCGTTGAGCATACTACTAATAGTAATCAGCGTTGAGCATACTACTAATAATAATCAGCGTTGAGCATACTACTAATAATAATCAGCGTTGAGCATACTACTAATAATAACCGGCGTTGAGCATACTATTAATAACAACCGGCGTTGAGCATACTACTAATAATAACCAGCTTTAAGTATACTACTAATAATAACCGGCGCTGAGCATACTTCTAATAAGAACCAGCGTTGAGCATACTACTTATAATCATCAGCGTTGAGCATGCTACTAATAATAAACAACGTTGAGCATACTACTAATAATAACCAGTGTTGAGCATGCTTCTTATAATCACCAGCGTTGAGCATGCTACTAAAAATAACCAGCGTTGAGCATGCTACTAATAATAACCAGCGTTGAGCATAATACTAATAATAATCCTGCGTTGAGCATCTAGGCATAATACAGAACCAGCATTGAGCATACTACGGTAATATATGTTGTAGTAACCAGGAGCAGATTCGTAGTTCCTAGGCATATGACAGATTATTATTAGATTATTATCATTGTTTTATTATGAATTATTATTATTGCTCTTATAAAAAATGTTATTATTATTATTATTATTTCATTTTATTATTTTTTAATTTTTTTATTTTTTTTATTAAAATTATTATTATTATTATTATTATTATCATTATTATTGTTATTAATGTGTGTGACAGACAGTTTATCTGCTGGCTTAATAAGTAGCAGGGCGAGGGAGGGAGGGGGGTGGAGTGGGTGGGGGAGGGGGGGGGCGTCCGATCGCCATGGAATGTTGAGCCGTAGGTATCCGTAACTGGCCTTTGCCAATTGAGGATACTCATACGTACAAGGCTGCCGTTTCAAGGTTTTTTCCGGGGCCAAAAAATCCCGTTCCATTGGTTAGTCAGTCAGACTGACAGACAAACAGGTTGGCTGAACAAAATAGATCTACTTGGATTGGGATAACATCGAGACACCTGTGTGGTAGACAGACAACCCACTAACCAGTTTATCCGGCCTCTACATGTTCTAAATTGCACCAATAGGGGAAAGACAAAACAGTCGGTAAAGTACATTTAAATGACTTCCTTTCCTGTTTTCTTTTCTTTTGTAGAATTTAATATACGGGTTGATTATTATAATAATATGATATTAAACTCTGACATTGATTTTCAGTTACAGCAGTAGTGTCTTGTAGCGTAAGTAAAACTGGTATTATAAAAACAACAATTGATTTACAGTAGTGGTAGTAGTAGTAGTAGTAGTAGTAGTAGTAGTAGTAGTAGTAGTAGTAGTAGTAGTAGTAGTAGTAGTAGTAGTAGTAGTAGTAGTAGTAGTAGTAGTAGTAGTAGTAGTTGAATAGTACTAGTGCTAGCAGTAGTAGCAGTAGTAGTAGTAGTAGGCAGTAGTAGTAGTAGTAGTAGAAGTAGTAGTAGTAGTGGTAGTAGTAGTAGTAGTAGCAGTAGTAGTAGTAGTAGTAGTAGTAGTAGTAGTAGTAGTAGTAGTAATAGTAGTAGTAGTAGTTGTAATAGTAGTTTAGTAGTAAGTAGTAGTAGTAGTAGCAAGTAGTAGTAGTAGTAGTAGTAGTAGTAGTAGTAGTAGTAGTAGTAGTAGTAGTAGTTGTAGTAGTAGTAGTAGTAGTAGTAGTAGCAGTAGTAATGGCAGTAAAAGTAGTGGTGGTAGTAGTAGTAGTAGTAGTAGTAGTAGTAGTAGTAGTAGTAGTAGTAGTAGTAGTAGTAGTAGTAGTAGCAGTAGTAGTAGTAGTAGTAGTAGTAGTAGTAGTAGTAGTAGTAGTAGCAGTAGTAGTAGCAGCAGACACTGTTATTGTTGTTATTGTTGAAGAAGTTGTTAATGTTGTCACCGTTGTTATTTATTGTCGTTCTTGTCCCTACCTGGCCAGGACAGGCCTCGGCATTTCCGCCAGAAATGTTGATGCCAGCGTACAGACAGGCAAACATATGTGCTTCGTACAGATCTCTGCCAAAAGACTTGTACATTCCCACTGCGTCATGATGTACTGGGGCTAAAGTTTGATAAGACGATACAAATGTTATGGAAACAATACATATATTATTTTAGCAAAGGAAAGATTTAACAGTTAGACTTAACAAAGTCCCGCCCACGCCGGTCGTGACTCGGTAATCTGGCCGCAATGACATGTCCACCTCTCAACTAGAAGGTCGTGGGTTCACACCAAAGCATGTTAAAATAAGCCTCAGTGTTCTCAAGTAAGTCAAGCACCCCCCCCCCCCCCCCGACGCCCTGGTCCAGATAGGTTTATTATCATCGTAGATAGATGGAAACAAAAAAAGGTCACAACACTCCGTGAAAGTCATGTAAAAACGCTCCGTGAAAGTCATGTGTGTAAATCACAACATTCAAAGTGAAAATCATGTGTGTAGATCACAACGCTCCATGAAAGTCATGTGTGTAAATCACAACACTCCGTGAAAGTCATTCATGTGTGTAAATCACAACACTCCGTGAAAGTCATGTGTGTAAATCCACAACACCCCATGAAAGTCATGTGTGTAAATCACAACACCCCATGAAAGTCATGTATGTAAATCACAATCACAACACTCCGTGTAATCCACTTTTGACAAGACCTTGTTATAAATGTGGGTAGTTCCCTCACATTTTCTAGTGTAGTATCCACTTTCGTGTGACGTGACAAGACCTTGTTATAAATGTTAGCTATTTCCCACACTTTCTAGTGTATGCCAAGACCTTCGTGTGACATGACAAGATCATGGGAGTTCCCACAGTGTAGTATCCACTTTTGGAGGATCTCTTAATATTCAATCAATCATCATCATTATTCATCATCATCATTATCATCATCATCATGATTTGTGGCTTGTGCAACCCCTCTACACATTGTTCTGCCTTCAGCGCTTCTTCTAAAATCTGAGCTGGTGGTGAGATCGGACGTGTTCTGTCTTAATGGCGTTATGTTTGTGGTGCGTTGTCTGCCACGAGCTTATTCCTTCTATGAATGCAGATGTTACTAGTGTTTCTAGTACATATTCTCTCCACACATGACCGAATTATCCCATTTTTTCCTTTTCTTGATGATCTCTATAAGTTCACAATGTTTTTACAAATTTCACTAAAATTTCCATATTTATACTTTTCTGTCGAGGGGACTTTCAATATTCTTCTACATATCCACATTTTAAATGCTTCCAAACGTTGAATCGGAATGCTGGCGTTAAACTCAAAAAGTCAAAGAAGACTAAGGTGATTGAATCAATATTATAGTTATTGACTCGGTCGATCAAATTAGTCGTGTAAATAACGCAATACAGTCAATAACTGTAGTATAACACCCCAAATCAGTTTTAAACCTAGTTATGACTTGTACTTTACACAAAAAGAACACATATACGAAAGAATTGAAGACATATCCAGGGCTAACTTTTTCAGAGCGTAACAACAGTCTCAAACCAGTAAACAAATAGACATGAATCAATACGCCAGAGTGGCACGTCCCGATTTCGGTTTCGACTATATTTAGATTAAGATTAAAGCCCTACCGCCCTAAATATCAAAGAAACCTCAAGTCAAGGCTAGCCTAAATCTAGCTAGAGCCACGTCAAATGCAATATGTGACTGTAATGTATTTCTGATGGGTGTTTTGTAGCCTGTAGCATCGACTTACACAATTTTTTAAAAAGAAAACAAAGAAAGAGGATTATCTGAATGCCACATCAGAAAATATGGTTTATCCTACCGGGTGTTTTTTGTTTGTTTGTTTGTACTATGTTGATTATATTAATATGGCAAGGGCATCCGTGGAAAATTGATCCCTAATAACTATTTTAGAAAGATCTAGCTCTAGATATCTAGAACATTTAAATGATCTAGATTCTAAATCTAGAACTAGATCTAGATCTAGATCTAGATCTATAAGGCTTAATCTAGGTCTAAAGAGATCTAGACTAGATCTAGCCTATAGCAAAATAACTAGATCTAAATCTAAAACTAGTGGCTCCATGGCGACAAATGAAAACTAGATCTTTAATCTAGATCTAGGCTTAGATGTAGATTTTAGATCTAGATCTAGATATCTAAATTTAGATTTTCGAGCAAGATACTACGCTGATCGAGATAAAAATGTAGTTCCATGAACTCTTCATTCGACTTTCTATATTAAGGTAAAGCGTCAATAAATATGCAAATGAGAAAAAGGTGACGTAATGACGTCATTTTATGGAGAATTATTGACCACTTGTGTTTAACATGAAAAGCAATTAGGAAAGGGCCGGAAGGGGTGTAATAATAATAATCGTTTAATGTCACCCCGCCATTTTGTCTCTGAAAAAGTCGCTGCCTAATCATAACATTTACTGAGTCCTTCTCATTGATACACTATAACTATTTGTGCTTTATGTTATCATATGTTTACGCATGCGTTGGGAAGTTTTATTTCTTCTTCTTCTTTGCATTAAAATCATTTACCTTGGTGTATTCTTGGTCTGCCCACTCGTTCCTTTCCCGTTTTGAGGATAATTCAAAGACCATAATAACTATCAAGATATGACACTCGCTGTGAAACCCTTGCCAACACCTTTATGCGCGTTAAACAATTGTTCAAAATGGCGCCGCGGACTATACACGCTTCAACGTCTCAATGGTGTTCCGCAATTAATTGCAGCAATTCTCGTCAAACAAGACCAGACCTTGGGTCCTATACATTACCTATGTAACATGAAAGGTAAATTCAAGTCAAAGTTTGTATCATTCACCATAATGCATGCTAATTTTGTTGATAAAGAATGATTGAAAGATTTTTGTTTGTTTCATTGAAATGTACCCCGCCCACAAGTACTGTGATTTCAGGGTGATTTAAGAGGAAACAGCAGGATTAAAGATAAGTGAAAGAAGGAAAGGAAAGAATTAAGACCTACCAATAGGTCCCGCCAACTGCCGACGATTGAAAGAGATAAGATTAGATAAAGTTTAATGGATGGACATCTATTACAACATATCACTATCAGTGTAGGCCTACCACTGGTTCCATCTACACAGAGGAAGAAAGCTCCAGGTACGGCCGTCTAAGGTGTGGAATGTGTAGGTAACGTAACCAGATAATGGGATGAGAAATAGATGCAATAGCAGTTGATGCATGAAACATAGTTTGTTACATTTTTGGACGACGTTAACAATACTTGTCCCCTAGAGCTGCTATGGAGACGTTAACAATACATTATGTCCCCTAGAGCTGCTATGGACGCCAATTGGCGTCGGACTTTTGCCAAACGTGTCCTGCGAGCGACGCCTCTGTTATCGGTATTTCTCTACTAATTTAAAACATATACGACTAAGTTTTGTCGATTAAAGTCAATATTGTATATCTAATAATATACCTGATTCTAACCCTGCTTGGTGTATTATTTTAACAAATAAAATACATGTGAATAATCGACAAAGGTGCACGAAATTATATCAAACTTCAGTCCAGTCAATTCAAGATGGGCGTGGCTGGCTGTGTCAAACACGTTGTAGCAGCAGTTCCAATGACTGACATTTATTTGTGTTGGTTAAGTTGATCGTTTCAATAGTTTCGTTCATCAAATCTGCAATCGACAGACGTAAATACTACGAGAATGTTCCGTCCTAATCCTGTGACACAACTCACATTGCCTTCCTCAAACATTCACTCTTTTCAACATTCCTCTCTACCTTTGACTGCCGCCCTTCCGTCTCCTTTAAAAATAAACGTGTCCAATGTTTGGCCATCATTCTAATTCGTGTAGTTCCTTTTTACAGTTCAAAATCAACAGTGCTTCTCTTTCTCCGAAACAGCTCCAACTCCTTATGTAATACAATGGTTTTCACATCTTCCTCCATCTCTCAATGTCATCCTCTCATCAAAGTCCATCTATAGAGTAGTAACAAAGAGTGTTGCAGTCTATACACTTCAAACACTGACTTTTTCTTTGGTCACGAACCTCCTGTCATCATGGATATGTGAAATGATTTGTTTGAGAGATCAAAGTCCTTTGTAGCTCGTCGTGTACAGTTCATTATTGACTTTACTAAGGATATCATGCCAATTGAAATAGATGTGTTAAGGATGGGGTACACCTCACGATTAGAAGATAAAGGAAGCAGTTGCTCTTTAAATTTAGGAAAGTTATAGTATATTATGTAGTCATGATGATCACTGATGGCATTGTCCTTACCATTTAGATGGGGCATGAGGTGGTGGGGCCATCCAAGAGGCCGATTGGCCAAGTCTACGATGGAATACTCTTGTTCCAAGCCAAACCAAGGTTGGGATTTCATGGCTTCCTCTGTTGACATCGTTGCTGCGCAGCTGTTTCTGAAATTGCGAGCTGAAAATAACACCAGTGAGAGAGAGCCATTTTAGACCAAAGAGAATAATGTGTTTATGTACGTAAAATAAATAATTCGTTGTCCATTTCTTTAACAGGCTATTGATTAAAAAAAACCCAACTAGTTTGAGTTAATACCTCTGTGGATAATACGATGTTTTATTGGGGGTTTTTTGTGCTTATAAATATAATTCTTGTTTAGTTTTGTTTTGGTTGTCTATGGTTGTAGTTTATTTGGGGTGGGTGGAGGGAGGGGGAATCTTTTGTCCACTTCTTGTTCTTTGATGTCGGGTTTTGATGGGTTTTTGATGGGTTTTTGTTGGGTTTTTGTTTTGCTTTTGGTTTCATTTTTTCTTTTTTTCTTTTTTAGTTCTTTGCTTCTTCTTTCTTGTTTTGGGTCTGACAGGACTTTTTTAAAAATCGTATACAGACACCATTTCGGCTACATTTGGATGTACATTCACCAAGATAGATTCGAAACTCCCATTGGCTTCGTCTACACAAAGTACAGCCACCCCTCTCCCACCTGAGAAAGCATAGATAGCCCTTTTATCATTTCCCTATACTTTGAAAATCAAAGCTGACTTTGCAATATGAAAATTGAAAGTCTCTGAGCATTTGTTGTTTTTATTTAAACACACTTCATAAACGTTAAACGTTTTATTCATTTGTGCGCACATCTTCCAAATAAACTCGATAAAAAGTATTAATGTACAATTATGAACTATAATTTATTAGATAGATAGATAGAGGCATGTAGACAAACATACAGACAGATAGACATGTAGACAGATAAATAGATGGATGGATGGATAGATAGATAGATAGATAGATAGATAGATAGATAGATAGATAGATAGATAGATAGATAGATAGATAAGTATATATATATATATGTATATATATAGATAGATTATATATATATATATATATATATATATATATATATATAGAGAGAGATATAGAGAGAGAGAGAGAGAGAGAGAGAGAGAGAGAGAGAGAGAGAGAGAGAGAGAGAGAGAGAGAGAGTGTGTGAGAGAGTGAGAGAGAGAGAGAGAGAGAGAGAGAGAGAGAGAGAGAGAGAGAGAGAGAGAGAGAGAGAGAGAGAGAGAGAGAGAGAGAGAGAGAGAGAGAGAGAGAGAGAGACATAAACACACGCATATATCTACAACTACTGTTATTCGCTTTGTCCATAATTGAAGGCGTCATTTCAATAATGTGTCTATGTCCATGCTTGTGAAGAACGAGGCAGAAAAATAATCCAAGGGAATAAAAGGAAATCATGCTTCCTTAAAAAAAGTGTGAAAATGATATGATCATAATACATCATGTTTACATCCGTTTGACACTTGGAATTCCCAAAGCCAACAGTGCCAAAATCCATGGTTTTTTGGCATTTTCTCTAAATGACGTCGTTGTGACTTATTCACACTGTTGAAATGACCCCTTCAATTGTAAATGCACTCACGTGCCGGGGTCCAGTCATTGGCGTAGACTTCACACAGAGCCAGCTTGTGGTGACCTCTACGGAAAGGGTCATTGTACAGGGCCACAGGTTTGAGGAAGCGGTCTTCTACAGGAAATTGGCTGCGTAGTTCCATACGGGTACATCTGTTATTGTCATCGGGAAGATCCGTTTAGGGGAAGTGCAGTTTGGAAGCAAATACGCATAGTTTGATAAACTTGGCAAAAACAACACATCCACATTACAGTACAGGGGGTACAAAGACAAACCAGTTTGTGTCCTGGTAGGAAATTTTATAAAACACACATTTACAACTCTAAATTATTGTTTCCCCTACGTTTATATCTGAAAAGCTCATGAATATTCATTAACTCTTAAATATAAATCTACGTGTTCCCAATTATTTCTAACGAGAAAGTCATAGTTCTAGGCCTAAGTGTAATCTTTCTTACATAAGCGTTTTCGGTGGAGTTAAATTAAAATCTAGTTAAAAGTAGTAAATTGCCAACATTACTTGAGATGCACCATGCAAATTTAAGGCCTGTTGGTTTATGTTAAGCAATTTAATCTGTTAAAGTTCTTCTCTACAGCAGCCCCCACCCTGCTCCAACCCCACCACCATCAACATCGTCACCAAAAGGTGTCTAAAAATAAAACATATCTCATCATCAAGGACGTGGCGTTTACATTGACCCAAAGTATTAATTCAAAATAGAAGTGGTGGGGGGGGGCGGAGGAGGGGAGGAAGAAACATCTCTCTCTCTCTCTCTCTCTCTCTCTCTCTCTCTCTCTCTCTCTCTCTCTCTCTCTCTCTCTCTCTCTCTCTCTCTCTCTCTCTCTCTCTCTCTCTCTCTCTCTCTCTCTCTCTCTCTCTCTCTCTCTCTCTCTCTCTCTCTCTCTCTCTCTCTCTTTCTATCTATCTACCTATCTATCAATCTATCTATCTATCTATTTATCTATCCATCTATTTATATATCTATACATCCATCTATTTCCCCAGCTCTTTTACACTATACCAATATTTATTATGAACGACTAATCCCGAAGAGTATCAATTCACCAGTCGAATAGATTCACCACAACCAATCAAGTAATGTCAGTTCTCCCATGTGTTGCCAATTGCGACTATGTTATAATATCCAACCTTTGATTGACTTTGGAATGGAGTTGACTTTCCTACATTTGCTGTGCACGTTGAACCCATCCTCTGACACGTACACATATTCAATTAGAACTTGGTCCTGGCGATGGGAATAAAAAAAAACAATCAATAAAAATGCATTGTTGATAACTTACAGAGGAACGTCTCTGTGGCAATGATTTAGAAGTTAAATAAAGAAAATTAACAAAGATTCATAGCCACTAGATATTCTCCGCTTTTTAAGGAACGAAACAAAACGAAAACAAACAAAAGAAGGAACCTAAGAACTGCTTCTCTTTGTTAACGTTGATATTGTTCTAGTACTGGTATTACTACTGGTACTACTGCTACTACTACTACTACTACTGCTGCTACTACTGCTACTGTTACTGCTGCTACTGCTGCTGCTACTACTACTACTACTGCTACTACTACTACTACTATTACTACTGCTACTACTACTACTACTATTATTATTACTACTACTGCTACTACTACTACTGTTACTGCTACTGTTACTACTACTACTACTACTACTACTCAAACTACAACTACTACTACTACTATTACTGCTGCTATGACTACTACTGCTACTACTACTACTGCTAATACTACTACTACTACCACTACTGCTACTACAACTACTACTACTACAACTACACTTACTAGTACTTCTATTACTACTACTACTACTACTACTACTGGTACTACTACTACTACTAGTAGGTACTACTACTACTAATAGTAGTAGTAGTAGTAATAGTAGTAGTAGTAGTAGTAGTAGTAGTAGTAGTAGTAGTAGTAGTAGAGTAGTAGTAGTAATAGTCGTAATAGTAGCAGTAGCAGCAGGAACAACAGTGGTTGTAGCAGTAGTAGTAGTAGTAGTAGTAGTACTAGTCCAATTTGTGTTGTCATAGGGTAATTAGGAGCAAAACGTGCATGTATCTCAGTATACGGCATTGCCCCACGCACATTTATAGAATATACACATCTACCCATTTGCCGTTGAGTCTATATGTGTTTAATACAAAATTATGTCCTGATTTAAACTCGAATTACTGTTTGATTGACTGTTTATACACTGTAAACGTTTCTTCAAGGGAGTTACGGCCCATAGAGCGGGAGCCTATCCCGTTTTCTGTAGCTTGAAGCGATACAGGTGATAATAATCACCTCGCGGCCAGGATGCTAGTCCGACGCAGGTTTTTACTCCCAAACTAATGCTTACACCCCATTTTCACCTGAACTGAATGGGAAAAATGCGTGTAAAGTTGCCTTTCACAAGGAACACAAGGTCAGGCCTAGCTTTGTTATTAATCGAACACGAGACCTTATGATCCCCAATCCGGTAGCTTCACCATTCGGTCACCTGTTATCGTCTGTCCTGGATTGAAACTGGGATAAGCTCCATCTCTATGGGCCGTAACAACATTGAAGCAACTTTACTACTACTGAAATGTACATTGAGGGAACAACTTTGACTTTGTTGACAACTGAAATCATTGGTTCATGGTTACACCCTGCATTGGATGGACTACGGCTAAGAACAAGGTACAAGAAATATGATGATGATGATGATGATGATAACATTGGTTTACAATAACATTGGTTTACAGTAACATTGGTTTACAGTAACATTGGTTTACAGTAACATTGGTTTACAGTAACATTGGTTTACAGTAACATTGGTTGACAGTAACATTGGTTTACAGTAACATTGGTTTACAACAACATTGGTTTACAACAACATTGGTTGACAGTAACATTGGTTTAACAATAACATTGGTGTACAATAACATTGGCTTACAATAACATTGGTTTACAGTAACATTGTTTCACAATAACATTGGTTTACAATAACATTGGTTTACAATAAGATTGGTTTACAGTAACCTTGGGTTTCTTCCTGCTGAATGCTTTTATAAAGCGATTACACTTACCGTAGGAATAGGGAGGTCATGAACGTAACTGGAATGAACCTGTTTGTTGAATCTCCAGTTACAGGGTTCTGTCATCCTGTCGAAGAAAAGCTGAGCCATTAACGATTTAGGTGTTGTAGCTGAACTATGTAGTGTTGTGAGCTTGTAATCACGATGACACTGGTTCAAGACCCACGGCTGACGCAGGTAAGTTTTTTTTATATTATTTTCACAATGTCGTACTCTTAGGAAAGGTATTTAAGTCTGCTTTTCTCCTTGACTCAGGTGTGAATGAGTACCAAGCTATAGGTAGAGAAAGATCATGTCAGATTGTTTGTAAGAACAGC
>JAXRKP010000089.1:155000-165000 GCA_037039925.1 Doris montereyensis | reverse complement strand
TCATCGTATCACTATTTATCAATGTTA
Source organism: Doris montereyensis (assembly GCA_037039925.1). Taxonomy (NCBI): domain Eukaryota; kingdom Metazoa; phylum Mollusca; class Gastropoda; order Nudibranchia; family Dorididae; genus Doris; species Doris montereyensis. The sequence continues at coordinate 164,973 of JAXRKP010000089.1, read as the reverse complement.
CATATCACCGTGTCACTATTTATCACTTTTACATATCATCGTATCACTATTTATCAATATTACATATTATCTGTAACTTTTTATCAATGTTCATATCACCGTGTCTGTCTTTTATCATTGTTCATATCACAGTGTCACTATTTATCAATGTTCATATCACAGTGTCACTATTTATCAATGTTCATGTTTTCGAGTTATTTCTTTTATCAACGTTCATATCATGTGTCACTTTTTATCAATGTTGATATCATGTGTGACATTTTAGCAATGTTCACAGCATGTGTCACTTCTCTTTATTAATGTTCATATCACCGTGTCACTTTTTTATCAATGTTCATGCCATCATGTCACTTTTGATCAATGTTCATATCATGTGTCACTTTCTATCAATTTCCATGTCATGTGTCACTTTATCAATGTTACATATCATGTGTAACTTTCTATCAATTTCCATGTCATGTGTCACTATTTATCAATGTTACATATCATCGTGTCACCTTTTATCAATGTTACATATCATCGTGTCACTTTTTTATCAATGTTACATATCATCGTGTCACCTTTTATCAATGTTACATATCATCGTGTCACTTTTATCAATGTTACATATCATCGTGTCACTTTTTATCAATGTTACATATCATCGTGTCACTTTTTATCAATGTTGCATATCATCGTGTCACTTTTTATCAATGTTACATATCATCGTGTCACTTTTTATCAATGTTGCATATCATCGTGTCACTTTATCAATGTTACATATCATCGTGTCACTTTTTATCAATGTTACATATCATGTGTCACTTTCTATCAATTTCCATGTCATGTGTCACTTTTTTATCAATGTTCATGTCATCGTGTCACCTTTTATCAATGTTACATATCATCATGTCACTTTTTATCAATGTTCATGTCATCATGTCACTTTTTATCAATGTTCATATCATCGTGTCACTTTTTATCAATGTTCATGTCATCGTGTCACTTTTTATCAATGTTCATATCATCATGTCACTTTTTATCAATGTTCATTAGCTATTTATTTCGTGGTCAGTATTTTAATCTTTACATTTTATATATGGATATTTACGTTACGTTGAAAGCTTCGTTCACCACCGACTTAAACAACAGCAATGTGTCAGTGCCATGCAATAAATCAACCTTGCAATTTGACCCTTTCATTGACCATTTTCAATTCCTTTCGGCGTCCCAACCCCTAACTCCCCTGAGAAGATGTGTGACGTACAACCTGACGAATGTCAGCTCTGAGCGAAGAGCAGTCGATGATTAACTCACAACAGACACAGAACACACAAACAAACCAAACGACATATAAAAAAACTACACATCAACACACAATCATGCTCAAACAAAACACACGGAAGGACACATTGAGAATGACGGCAACGCACCACGAGAGGAAATCACAACAAATAGCGAACAAACGAAACATGCCAGCATTAACATTAACAATTCCACTTATATATAGAATACAAACAGCCACGCACAAAGAAACTTGAACAGGACATGTTAACACCAGGCAGGGATGGGGACAAGCTCTGAAAAGAAAACCTGAACTTGTATCGCCTCTTTGCAATTTCAAAATAGTGTTACGTAAGAACATTGCATTTAAATAAAAGTACAAGAAATTTAAAGAAGAGGGCCGCAATTTAAAAAACAACCTCAATGTTATCAGACATGTCAACTTTTTAAAATCAAAATTCAAGAGAGATCTGTATCACTATCATCATAGTCCTGTAGTAGTACATTGTTGGACTGGCAAGACAGCGTTTTGGAGTTCAAGTCCTGTATGGTAACTACCTACATATCTAAGGGTTTATTTTTCAAAAGTATATCAAGCCATTATAGTCTTGCATCCAATAAAAATGTCTTGAAGACTATTCATCCTCTGATTCTATAAAACATGAGTGAAACTTTCACAGGTGCCATGTGCATGTCGTGCAAGTAACATCCCATAGCAGTTATTAAAGGTGAGCCCCCTCCCTCCCCTGATAGACTCAGGCCAAATAATTACTCAAACACACACACACACACACACACACACATTAAAAAAAACCCAAAAACAGACGAAAACAAGTGAATCATCTCTTTTTTCTTTATCTTCATTTCTTCACATTCAAATCCGTCTCTTCTCACCAAACATTCTTCATCCTCTTTTATCGCAGTCACAAATTTCCATAATATTTTTCATATTTTCTTCTCACCTTTTTTTTCATGGCATTTTACTTTGCAGTCACTTTACTTCCCTCCAAAATATTTTACTACAGCTACAATTTTCCCTAATGTTCTCATCAACTATGCCACCCCACCTCTCTCTCTCTCTCTCTCTCTCTCTCTCTCTCTCTCTCTCTCTCTCTCTCTCTCTCTCTCTCTCTCTCTCTCTCTCTCTCTCTCTCTCTCTCTCTCTCTCTCTCTCTCTCTCTCTCTCTCTCTCTCTCTCTCTCTCTCTCTCTCTCTCTCTCTCTCTCTCTCTCTCTCTCTCTCTCTCTCTCTCTCTCTCTCTCTCTCTCTCTCTCTCTCTCTCTCTCTCTCTCTCTCTCTCTCTCTCTCTCTCTCTCTCTCTCTCTCTCTCTCTCTCTCTCTCTCTCTCTCTCTCTCTCTCTCTCTCTCTCTCTCTCTCTCTCTCTCTCTCTCTCTCTCTCTCTCTCTCTCTCTCTCTCTCTCTCTCTCTCTCTCTCTCTCTCTCTCTCTCTCTCTCTCTCTCTCTCTCTCTCTCTCTCCTCTCTCTCTCTCTCTCTCTCTCTCTCTCTCTCTCTCTCTCTCTCTCTCTCTCTCTCTCTCTCTCTCTCTCTCTCTCTCTCTCTCTCTCTCTCTCTCTCTCTCTCTCTCTCTCTCTCTCTCTCTCTCTCTCTCTCTCTCTCTCTCTCTCTCTCTCTCTCTCTCTCTCTCTCTCTCTCTCTCTCTCTCTCTCTCTCTCTCTCTCTCTCTCTCTCTCTCTCTCTCTCTCTCTCTCTCTCTCTCTCTCTCTCTCTCTCTCTCTCTCTCTCTCTCTCTCTCTCTCTCTCTCTCTCTCTCTCTCTCTCTCTCTCTCTCTCTCTCTCTCTCTCTCTCTCTCTCTCTCTCTCTCTCTCTCTCTCTCTCTCTCTCTCTCTCTCTCTCTCTCTCTCTCTCTCTCTCTCTCTCTCTCTCTCTCTCTCTCTCTCTCTCTCTCTCTCTCTCTCTCTCTCTCTCTCTCTCTCTCTCTCTCTCTCTCTCTCTCTCTCTCTCTCTCTCTCTCTCTCTCTCTCTCTCTCTCTCTCTCTCTCTCTCTCTCTCTCTCTCTCTCTCTCTCTCTCTCTCTCTCTCTCTCTCTCCTCTCTCTCCCTCTCTCTCTCTCTCTCTCTCTCTCTCTCTCTCTCTCTCTCTCTCTCTCTCTCTCTCTCTCTCTCTCTCTCTCTCTCTCTCTCTCTCTCTCTCTCTCTCTCTCTCTCTCTCTCTCTGTCCCTCTCTCTCTCTCCCCCTCTCTCCCTCTCTCTCCTCTCTCTCTCCTCCTCTCTATCTATTTATCTACCTCAACACTGGATATCTATAATGCAACACTCTTGGAATCAAAACTCCTAATCCAAGCTAAACAATAGCAGTTGGACTGTCCAGGGCACGCCGTAATTAGGGAATGGGCAGAGTAAGCATCATAACAGAGCACATTAGTCATGTGTTGCGTATAGCAGAAATCAAGGCTAGCAAACAGTGGTGATGAACCCATCGTCAAAGAAATTACTCCCACTGGACATCTTACGAAAAATTATTTCCTCGTGAAAACGGGTAGGTTCTGCAATCACCACAAAGTTGGGTTTCATCGAAACAATTTTCCAGTTTTGACCGTACGGAGATGTCACCAATGGCAGTCAATGTACACAACTCAAAAAGTATCCCTATATTGCATCTACTGGCCCTCCACCAGCGCTATGAACAAAATCTGTCATAGTGATTTTTGTACACCAATTCCGCGAGTTTGTTTCGTCTCAAGACCGCTATGGCATCAAAGCGAGTGTGTGTTATCTAAGACCGATATGGCATTCATCGCGACATCGCGAGTTTGTGTCGTCTAAGACCGATATGCCACCATAGCGAGTTTGTGTCGTCTAAGACCGATATGCCACCATAGCGAGTTTGTGTAGTTTAAGACCGCTATGCCACCATAGCCAGTTTGTGTCGTCTAAGACCGCTATGGCATTCATCGCGAGCTTGTGTCGTCTAAGACCGCTATGGCATTCATAGCGAGTGTGTTTCGTCTAAGACCGCTATGGCATTCATAGCGAGTTTGTGTTTCGTCTAAGACCGCTATGGCATCATAGCGAGTGTGTTTCGTCTAAGACCGCTATGGCATTCATAGCGAGTGTGTTTCGTCTAAGACCGCTATGGCATTCATAGCAAGTGTGTTTCGTCTAAGACCGCTATGGCATCATAGCGAGTGTGTTTCGTCTAAGACCGCTATGGCATCATAGCGAGTGTGTTTCGTCTAAGACCGCTATGGCATCATAGCGAGTTTGTTTTTCGTCTAAGACCGCTATGGCATTCATCGCGAGTTTGTTTCGTCTAAGACCGCTATGGCATCATAGCCAGTTTGTTTCGTCTAAGACCGCTATGGCATCATAGCAAGTTTGTGTAGTCTAAGACCGCTATGCCATCATAGCCAGTTTGTGTCGTCTAAGACCGCTATGCCAATAGCCAGTTTGTGTACAAGAGCACATTGGTTGAATGACCGCTAAAAAAGTCTAAGACGTGAAAGCTCGTCTAAGCAGAAAAGCAACAGAGCACATTGGTTGAATGAAAAAAACGTGAAACTCGCAAAGCAGGACAAGAGCACAGTGGTTGAATGAAAAAAAACGTCAAACTGGCAAAGCAGCACAAAAGCGCAACAGAGAAAATTGGCACGAAACCGGACTCAGTGCAGACAAGGTCAGCTATCTAAAAATCTAAACAGCGCACAGAGACACTATTTTTGATGCCAAAAAAAAAAGGACTATCTCGATAACAAATTTACCGCTGTGAAAACATCTAAAGACTTTTCAGACTGTCTAACTTCCTTAAAGTGTGTGTGGGGGGGGGTTTGTTTCGGGGAAGCGGCACATGGACTGGTAAGTTTTGGACCAAACGGTTGATTTTCTGTTCTTTGCATATTCGGGTAAAACGATCATTTATCTACAAGTTCATGGCAGAAAAATGTCCATATGACATATAATTTTTTTGTACAAAGTATTTTGTAGGCGAGGGTAGGTAAAAACAATCAAAATTTTGAAGTAAAAACACTAACGCTGACTGAGAAAATGGTAGTAAAGACATGTATATTAGCTCGCTGATGGTGGCAACACACGACTTTGACCTCGTTTTGCCGACACCAATCGACGCATCTCCCATTGCTGTGTGATATAAGAGGCATTGCGCGTCAGTGTGTATGTAAATACGCGCACAAGCATATGATATAGAGGGGAAAACAAACCGCTCATTTTGACGTCTGTTTTCGCAACAGTGCACATCTAAACGTAGATTTAAAATCATATTTACATAAGTAACGATGCTAGAGACTATCGAAAGAGTAAGGGGGCTGCTACAACAAGGGAACCCGTCTGAAGCATTTGTTTTGTGTTATTTTCTTTTGATTTTTTAACTTGCATTTTCTCGAAATGTAGTTTTTCCACACTTATATTCTATCTCTTCCACCATTTACCGAATGATTTGTATTATATTTGACGCACAGGTTCCTCTTGTCAATGTTAATAGAATGACGTCGATTTAAAAAAAAAATTATATCGTTAACTTTTTGAAAAAAAAAATTTTTTGTAATAAAAACGCCGTTTTTTGTACATTCACGATATATAGTATTTTCAAACATCCATTGACGGAAAAGGCGATCTGCACAGGTTTTGAGTGATTTTATTCATAACTAAGAGAGGAGATAGATTTTGAATATTAAGTCAAAATTCAAGATGGCGGTCGTTTCTATGGCAACCAAGGACGGTACAAGCTTTTCAATGATATAAAGATGACTATACTTTGAAAGTTACTCATGTACATATTAAAAACAAAAAACCTAAAATCAAAAGCAAAAACAAAATACCTGAGGTGTCCCCCCTCCCCCTATGCCATCACCCCCACACACCTTAAGGACGACGCAAGGAGTCATCACTATCAACTTCAATTGCAGAGACCGATCTCCCGGACTTATTTGGCCAGCATTTCCAACAACATACATCATCTCCATCACAGACGAGCTAGATCATTACCCAAGCAAAGATGATCTTATACCATTAATTTAACGGAGACAAACTGAAGGTTTTTGAAGAAAAATATCTGAGTTCGGCATCAGGAATTGTCTTCATATTATACCAGCGAATAAAGCTTGTGATTTAGATCTCATTAGCACTACACTTTTAAAAACTTGTCTACATGGAACGTTCTCTCGTCTGGCGTGCGTTTTGAATCAATCATTGACCAGAGGTTTTGTGTCAAGCGAAATCAAGGCTGCTATTGTAAAACCATTGTGAAAGAAATGTGATTTAGATCAAGTGAAACCATTGGGAAAGAAGTGTGATTTAGATCAAGTAAAACCATTGGGAAGGGAATTTAGATCAAGTAAAACCATCCTGAAAGAAGTGTGATTTAGATCAAGTAAAACCATTGGGAAAGAAGTGTGATTTAGATCAAGTGAAACCATTGGAAAAGAAGTGTGATTTAGATCAAGTAAAACCACTGGGAAAGAAGAATTTAGATCAAGTGATTTAGATCAAGTAAAACATTGGGAAATTTAGATCAGTGCACAGTAAAAAATCATTGGGAAAAGAAATGATTTAGATCAAGTAAAACCATCCTGAAAGAAGTGTGATTTAGATGATTTTTTAACATTGGAAAAGAAGTGTGATTTTCAAAAATCATTGTGAACGAATGATGTGATTTAGATCAAGTAAAACATTGGAAAAGAAGTGTGATTTAGATCAAGTAAAACCATCCTGAAAGAAGAATTTAGATATATAGTATTTTCAAAATCCATTGACGAAAAGGCGATGTGATTTAGATCAAGTTTGAAAGATGTTCAAGTAAAACATTGGAAAAAGAAGTGTGATTTAGATCAAGTAAAACCATTGTGAAAGAAGTGTGATTTAGATCAAGTAAAACATTGAAGAAGTGTGATTTAGATCAAGTAAAACCATTGGGAAAGAAGTGTGATTTAGATCAAGTAAAACCATCCTGAAAGAAGTGTGATTTAGATCAAGTAAAACATTGGAAAAAGTGTGATTTAGATCAAATTGTCTTCATATTAAAACCATTGGGAAAGAAGTGTGATTTAGATCAAGTAAAACATTGGGAAAGAAGTGTGATTTAGATCAAGTAAAACCATTGGGAAAAAGTGTGATTTAGATCAAGTAAAACCATTGGGAAAGAAGTGTGATTTAGATCAAGTAAAACCATTGGGAAAGAAGTGTGATTTAGATCAAGTAAAACCATTGGGAAAGAAGTGTGATTTAGATCAAGTAAAACATTGGGAAAGAAGTGTGATTTAGATCAAGTAAAACATTGGGAAAGAAGTGTGATTTAGATCAAGTAAAACATTGTGATTTAGATCAAGAAAGGGAAAGAAGTGTGATTTAGATCAAGTAAAACATTGGAAAAGAAGTGTGATTTAGATCAAGTAAAACATTGGGGAAAGAAGTGTGATTTAGATCAAGTAAAACAAGTAAAACATTGGGAAAGAAGTGTGATTTAGATCAAGTAAAACATTGGGAAAGAAGTGTGATTTAGATCAAGTTTGATTTAGGTAAAACCATTGGGATTTAGATCAAGTAAAACATTGGGAAAAAAGTGTGAAATCAAGTAAAAACATTGAAGTGTGATTTAGATCAAGTAAAACATTGGGAAAGAAGTGTGATTTAGATCAAGTAAAACCATTGGGAAAGAAGTGTGATTTAGATCAAGTAAAACATTGGGAAAGAAGTGTGATTTAGATCAAGTAAAAGCATTGGGAAAGTGTGATTTAGATCAAGTAAAGCCATTGGAAAGAAAGTGTGATTTAGATCAAGTAAAACATTGGGAAGAAGTGTGATTTAGAACCATTGGGAAAGAAGTGGGATTTAGATCAAGTAAAACCATTGGGATTTAGATCAAGTAAAACCATTGGGAAAGAAGTGGGATTTAGATCAAGAAATCATAAAACAAATATACACCTGTATCCAACCTTCCGTTTACTGTCCAGGATACATAAAAAATATCTAAAACAAATATTGAAATGTAATTTAAAAAAACTCTCTAGAGAGACCTTTCCAATCTGCCTATGAGCGATATCACTCAAACGAGACCGCCTTAGTACGTGTTGTAAATGACCTCAAACGAATGACTGACCATGGCTGAGTTTGCTAGATTTATCGGTTACGTTTGATACGATTGATCATGACGTTTCGAATTAGCTCTACATGTTCATAAAACGTCTAGAAATTTCATTTCGCATATCTAGCACAGCACTTAAGGCAGTGGGGTTGGGGGTGGTGGTTGTCCTAACAAGGTCATTTTCGTCAAAATCGGACAAATTTAGTTCATTGTATTTTTAAACGCAGCTATTCATTCTCTTTACATTGATTAATAATACCATAAATTAATGAGCTCAGTATCGATTGTTTGAATTTTATGGTGTTTTTTAGATACCATACCGCTAGTTTTGTCTAAAGTACAGCAATGTGGTACTACTCATTTTAATCAGCACAGTGCAATCTATCAGGAAACTGTACATTTGACCGAATTTATTACAAAGTTCTTTAGATCGTCAAGAAAATACGTGACATATTCCATGCACCTGTTATCCAAAAGATACTGTCCAGAATGAGTATAAAATACTATAAGGAGTCGGGACAGTTGAAACAGGTCGATAAGTAGTAGTTGAGAGCCTCTCATGGTTTTATGACTCATTTCTAGTTTTGAATGTGAAAAAAAATTTCAAATAACGGGAAAAAAAGAGTTTTAAATACGATTTTCTCATAAGTTACTTTTTGGACTGTTTTTTTTTTTTGCTAAGCATTTTAATGAAATGGCTTTTGGCATAAATCTGTCTTTTAACGAATTGGCTTGCCTTTTTAACGAATTGGTTTTTGGCATACATCTGCCTTTTTTAACGAAATGGCTTTTGGCATACATCTGTCTTTTTAACGAATTGGCTTTTGGCATAAATCTGTCTTTTTAACGAAATGGCTTTTGGCATAAATCTGTCTTTTTAACGAATTGGCTTTTGGCATAAATTTGCCTATTTAACGAATTGGCTTTTGGCATACATCTGTCTTTTTAACGAATTGGCTTTTGGCATACATCTGCCTTTTTAACGAATTGGCTTTACACTTGGCATACATCTGCCTTTTTAACGAATTGGCTTTTGGCATACGCTTGGCATACATCTGCCTTTTTAACGAATTGACTTTTGGCATACATCTGCCTTTTAACGAATTGGCTTTACACTTGGCATTCTGCCTTTTTAACGGCATACATCTGCCTTTTTAACGAATTGGCTTTCGGCATTCTGCCTTTTTAACGAATTGGCTTTTGGCATACATCTGCCTTTTTAACGAATTGGCTTTACACTTGGCATACATCTGCCTTTTTAACGAATTGGCTTTTGGCATACATCTGCCTTTTTAACGAATTGGCTTTACACTTTTCATACATCTGTCTTTTTTAACGAATTGGCTTTACACTTGGCATACATCTGCGTTGTATAATTACTACTAAGAGACTCTCTTATGCATTGTTGATATCATTTCTGAGAAATTCATGATTTTTGTAAGAAATTTGAGAAATTGATTTCTCTCAAGATTTTTGAAAATTAAAAAAAAGAAAACTTTACAAGATATAACAAGAAAACCATACGAAAGATTCAGGATATTGGTTTCAAGTTTCTATGTGCAAAATTATAAACCTTTAAGATAACAACTGTAGGACTACTTAGTTTTTTTGAAATTGCCAAACTTGACCTAGTTTTGCACAATAGATTCCAGAT
>JAXRKP010000089.1:145000-147500 GCA_037039925.1 Doris montereyensis | reverse complement strand
ATGAAGAAGAAGATAAAAGGAACACGAGGATGAAGAAGAAGATGAATAGGAACACGATGATGAAGAAGAAGATAAAGAGGAACACGAGGATGAAGAAGAAGATAAAGAAGAACACGATGACGAAGAAGAACATAAAGAAGAACTCGAACGAAGAAGAAGATAAAGAACTCGATGATGAAGAAGAACATAAAGAGGAACTCGATGACGAAGAAGAAGATAAAGAGGAACTGATGACGAAGAAGAAGATAAAGAAGAACTCGATGATGAAGAAGAACATAAAGAGGAACTCGATGACGAAGAAGAAGATAAAGAGGAACTCGATGATGAAGAAAGAAGATAAAGAGGAACACGATGATGAAGAAGAAATAAAGAGGAACACGAAGACGACGAAAAAGAAGAAGAAGAAGAAGAAGAAGAAGAAGAAGAAGAGTCGACACTCCTCGCCTCGCCACGAGAGGAAAACGCCGTATGTAGCAAGCCAACGACGCCCCCGATACGTTGCTCTAGCACTAGCACGCTGGTTGAAATGATGGAGTATCCATGCGTGTGATTGGTTTGATATTCAACTTTATTTTGAGATACTTAAGTTCATTTGACCCCAACCTGATTGCTCAGGTTGTAGTTTCGCACGTTTGTGACGTTACACGAACGTCCACACGCGTAACATACAACCTAAAGAGAGTGAAAACTGACAGTGTTAGTAAACATTACGATGGATAGGATCGGGAAATGGGCAGGTGCTTGCACTTGTACGGGGACTAGGTGATCCCGCCCTCCTTGAGCTTCCTGCTGCTTTGCAGGGTGTTCTTGTTTGACCAAAGGCTAGTGGAGTTACCCCGACAAAAAAATCACAATGAAGGCCCGGTAGAGGGCCCCAAGGGGGCAGCCCCTCTACCTGCCTAAGGTACAGTGGGCTAATCACCTGCTGATATAAAACTAAAAGATTCCAAAAAGTGCATGTGATTCCTGGATTGATCTCTCGAAGACAACCCAGGAGACGAACAAAGACTGTGATTTTTGAAACATGGAATGTTATGGCGATAAAATAAATGGAAAAGAGAATTAGCAGAAGGATTGGAAAAAAAATCAAAGTAAATGTTTTGGCTATCAATATCATAGAAACAAAGAAGAAAGGACAACGAATCTTCTCAGGAGTAGATGTCAAAGATAGAGCTAGAGCAGGAGTAGGCCTCCTAATGCAAACAATACATGTGCAACTATAATAAATGTTCGAAATGCGTAAGCAGATGGCTATTACAAGTAAACATCCAATCAAAAGGTAGAGATTATTTAAATTATTAATAGCTTATAGACCAGACGAACACGTATCCACAGAACAAAGGAACATCTTTGAAAACTATTCATAAGTACCGGTAGTTGCAGAGAATCTCTTAACGGTTTTAGGAGATCCAAAAGCTAGAGTTGCCAACAATGCAAAAATATCAGGTATAGAAAAAAAAAGCGAAAACAACTTCTCCAAATGGAGAGAGACAAATATACTTTTTGCTTTAAGACTATCAATTGATAAAAAGGACTAAAGGTGCAGTAGGCCAATAACTAATGGAGAGGAATATAAATCTATAATGGAAGGCCTTATAGAAATACAACGGGACAAGAGGAATATAAATCAAATGGAAGGCCTTGGAAATATAACGGGACAAAGGAGGAATATAAATCTATAATGGAAGGCCTTATAGAAATACAACGGGACAGAAGAGAGGGATATAAATCCCTAATGGAAGGCCTTATAGAAATACAACGGGACAGAAGAGAGGGATATTCGGGGCCTGGGGACAGAAGAGAGGGATATAACCTTATAAATCGTCAGGCAACAAATAAAAATGTAGAAACAATAATTAGGAAACAATGTTGATCGGAACTAATGGTGCCGAAGAGGTGACCAATGGTACAATGACCCATCGCACAATTTTCATCAACAGAGCAAACCTCATAATTACAATTGACAATTATAATCAAAGAGAAAAAGAGACAGAAAGAAAAGAAATTAGTAATAAGGCAGATGGAGAGAGAGAAAGGTGAGAAGAGAGAGGAAAAGATGAAAGGAGAAAAATGGGAAGAGAACAAGAAAAGGAAATAAAAAGGAGACATAAATAGAGCGAGAGAAGAAAGAGCTTGTTCGTTTATTTCTTTGAAGTAACCCTGTCCACCATGGCGGTGATCTCAGGGTTAGTAGCTGACTAATATAACTGACGACTGTCAAGGCACAACATAAAGCACTTTAAAAAATCAAAATCTTCCATAGATGTTTGTAAATATTAAAAAAATATAGTCGATGTGTTAAAAATGTATATGTATTTTTAATACTCTAGATCTGTCGACATACTCCAATTTATTTCATAAACGCAAAAATACTTTCGAGATCATTATTCCGAAAGAATTTGTAAATGCTTCCCTCGGAATAATATTTTATTTGTATATCCATCAGATCAGAGCATTCTATTAAAATATGTTTAATGGTAAAAAGGCAATCACAGGAGTG
>JAXRKP010000089.1:135000-137500 GCA_037039925.1 Doris montereyensis | reverse complement strand
CAATACATACATACATACACACATACATACATACATACATATATATACATACATACATACATACACACAATGACATTCATACATACATACATACACACATACATACATACATACATACACATACATACATACATACATACATACATACACACAATGACATTCATACATACATACATACATACATACATACATTCATACATACATACATACAATACATACAATACATACATACATACACACATACATACATACATACATACATACATACATACATACATACATACATACATACATACATACATACACACATACATACATACACACATACACACATTGTATGGAAATCGATTTAGGAACGAGGAAGAATTATAATGAAATGCCAATTTTTGACAATTTTGTGAAAGACAATTCATGTGTGTGACAATTCTGATGTGTGACAATTCATGTGTGAGATTATTCACATATGTGACAATTCATGTGTGTGACATTTTGGTATGTGACAATTCTCGTATGTGATGATGCCGGTGGTGACAATTCTGGTGTTTGATAAATTCTGGTGTGTGACATTTTTGATATGTGACAATCCTGCTCTGTGACAATTTTAATGTGTGACAATTCTGGTGTGTGTCAGTTCTTGTGGATGATATATCTGGTGTGTGACAGTTCTGATGTTTGAATATTCTGGTGGGGTGGCAATTCTTAAGTGTGACTATTCTGGTGTGTGATAATTTTGGTGTGTAACTATTCCATTATGTGACTATTCTGCTTCGTGGCTATTCCAGTATGTGACTATTCTTGTGTGTGACAAGTCTGGTGTGTGACCTTTCTAATGTGTGACGATTTTGGTGTATGACAATTTTGGTGTGTGACGATTCTAGTGTGTTACTATTTTGGTGTGTGACAATTGTTCTTGTGTCAGCGTTCTTGTGTGATTATTTTAGTGTGGGATGATGCTGGTGTGTTACAATTCTAGTGTGGTGACAATTCTGGTGTGTGACTACTTTGGTGTGTCACAATTCTGGTGTGTAACTATTCTAGTGTGTGATTATTTTAGTCTGCGTCAATTCTGATATGAGACTATTCTAATGTGTGACTATTCTAATGTGTGACGATTCTGGTGAGAAACAATTTTGGTGTGTTACAATACTGGTGGTAAGTCAATTTTGGTGAATGCCATTTCTGATGTGTGACAATTCCGGTGTGTGACAATGCCGGTGTGTGACGATTCTAGTGAGAGACGAAAACATAGCTCTGGAGTTCCTCGCCCAGTGCTGGTAAAATCAATTAGCACAGTGTATGGCTAGCAATGCAAGCAGCGCTGTGCTGGGCTTGGAACTGGGTGGGGTGGGGGGGGGCGTGTTATTGATTTTACCTCCAGACAGGACGGACGGTGACAGGGTAGAGAGAAGGACGGACGGTGATGGAAGAATGAGTGAAAGGGGGTAGGCGCAGGGGGGGGTATGGGGGGAATGCAAAAAAGGGCACAAGCATGTTGTGAGAGATACGGGGTAAAAAGAGACGTAGAAGAAGGAAAATGAGAAGAAATGAAAGAAGACCGAAAAAGAAGAAGGAAAAAGAAGACGGAAAAAGAAGACAGAAAAAGAAGACGAAAGTGCGGAATTCTGATGGAAGCCTTTGGAATGTTGGAAGGAAAGAATAGATGAAGACAGACGAGAAATTAATGAGGAACGAGTAGAGGATAAGAAAGAAAGAAAGTCAGAAAGAAGGAAAGACAGAAAGAACGAAAGGAAAAAGAAAGAAAGAAAGAAAGGAAGAAATAAAGACAGACAGAGAGACAGAAAGAAAGAAAGAAAGAAAGAAAGAAAGAAAAAAGAAAGAAAGAAAGAAGAAAGAAAGAAAGAAAGAAGGAACAAACGAAAAAAAGCAGAAAAGACAGAAAGAAAGAAAGAAAGAAAGAAGAAAGAAAGAAAGAAGGAACAAATGAAAGACAGAAAGAAATATAGAAAGAAAGATTGACAGAAAGAAAGAAAGAAAGAAAGAAAAAAAGAAAAAAGAAGAAATAAACGAAAGAAAGAAAAGAAAGACAGAAGGAACAATCAAAGAAAGAAAAAAGACAAAAAGAAAAAGAAAGAAAGAAGGAACAAAAGAAAGAAGGAAAGAAAGAAAGACAAAAAGAAAGAAAGAAGGAACAAACGAAAGAAAGAAAAAAGACAAAAATTTAGAAAGAAGGAACAAACGAAAGAAAGAAAGAAAGAAAGAAAGACAAAAGAAAGAAAGAAGGAAAAGAAAAAGACAAAAGAAAGAAAGAAGGAACAAAAAAGAAAGAAAGAAGAAAAAAGAAAGACAGAAAGAAAGAAATAAAGAGAAAAAAAGAAAGAAAAAAAAAAAAGAAAGCAAAGAAGGAACAAATGAAAGAAAGAAAAAAGACAGAAAGAAAGACAGAAGGAACAAACGAAAGAAAGAAAGAAAGACAGAAAGAAAGAAAGAAGAAAAACAGAAAAAGAAAGAAAAGAAAGAAAGAAAAAAAGAAACAAACGAA
>JAXRKP010000089.1:112500-130000 GCA_037039925.1 Doris montereyensis | reverse complement strand
GGGAGGCCTGTTTCCTTCATCGTGAGCTGTGGTCACGGGATTAGTGAGAGGCTATTGAACATTCTCCGTAGTATTTACGTCTGTCGATTGTTCTAATTAGATGTGGTGATGAAACGATCGACTTAACCAAATTAAATAAATGTCAGTCATTGAAACTACTACTACAACGTGTTTGACACAGCCAGCCACGCCCATCTTGAATTGACTGGACTGAAGTTTGATATAATTTCGTGCACCTTTGTCGATGATTCACATGTATTTTATTTGGTTAAAGTAATACACAAAGCAGGGTTAGAATCAGGTATATTAGTAGATATACAATATTGACTTTAATCGACAAAACTGATCGTACTTGTGTTAAATTGGTAAAGAAATGCCGATAACAGAGGCGTCGCTCGTAGGACACGTTTGGCAAAAGTCCGACGCCAAATGGCGTCCATAGCAGCTCTAGGGGACAAGTATTGTTAACGTCGTCCATAGCAGCTCTAGGGGACAAGTATTGTTAACGTCGTCCATAGCAGCTCTAGGGGACAAGTATTGTTAACGTCGTCCACAGCAGCTCTAACAAGTATTGTTAACGTCGTTCATGGCAGCTCTAGGGGACATGTATTGTTAACGTCGTCCATAGAAGCTCTATGGGACAAGTATTGTTAACGTCGTCCATAGCAGCTCTATGGGATAAGTATTGTTAACGTCGTCCATAGCAGCTCTAGGGGACAAGTATTGTTAACGTCGTCCAAGTATTGTTAACGTCGTCCAGCAGCTCTAGGGGACATGTATTGTTAACGTCGTCCATAGAAGCTCTATGGGACAAGTATTGTTAACGTCGTGCATAGCAGCTCTAGGGGAAATGTATTGTTAACGTTGTCCATAACAGCTCTAGGGGACAAGTATTGTTGACGTCGTCCATAGCAGCTCTAGGGGACAAGTATTGTTCACGTCGTCCATAGCAGCTCTAGGGGACAAGTATTGTTAACGTCGTCCATAGTAGCTCTAGGGGATAAGTATTGTTAACGTCGTCCATAGCAGCTCTAGGGGACAAGTATTGTTAACGTCGTCCATAGCAGCTCTAGGGGACAAGTATTGTTAACGTCGTCCATAGCAGCTCTATGGGATAAGTATTGTTAACGTCGTCCATAGCAGCTCTAGGGGACAAGTATTGTTAACGTCCTCCATAGCAGCTCTAGGGGACAAGTATTGTTAACGTCGTTCATGGCAGCTCTAGGGGACAAGTATTGTTAACGTCGTCCATGGCAGCTCTAGGGGACAAGTATTGTTAACGTCGTTCATGGCAGCTCTATGGGATAAGTATTGTTAACGTCGTCCATGGCAGCTCTAGGGGACAAGTATTGTTAACGTCGTCCATAGCAGCTATGGGATAAGTATTGTTAACGTCGTCCATTGCAGCTCTAGGGATAAGTATTGTTAACGTCGTCCATAGCAGGGACTCTCGTTCATAGTAGGGATAAGTATTGTTAACGTCGTCCATAGCAGCTCTAGGGGACAAGTATTGTTAACGTCGTCCATAGCAGCTCTATGGGATAAGTATTGTTAACGTCGTCCATAGCAGCTCTAGGGGACAAGTATTGTTAACGTCGTCCATGGCTCGTCCATAGGGATAAGTATTGTTAACGTCGTCCATAGCAGCTCTAGGGGACAAGTATTGTTAACGTCGTCCATAGCAGCTCTAGGGGACAAGTATTGTTAACGTCGTTCATGGCAGCTCCATGGGATAAGTATTGTTAACGTCGCCCATAGCAGCTCTAGGGGACAAGTATGGTTAACGTCGTCCATAGCAGCTCTAGGGGACACGTATTGTTAACGTCGTCCATAGCAGCTCTAGGGGACAAGTATTGTTAACGTCGTCCAAAAATGTAAGAAACTATGTTTCATGCATCAACTGCTATTGCATCTATTTCTCATCCCCTTATCTGGTTACGTTACCTACACATTCCACACCTTAGACGGCCGTACCTGGAGCCTTCTTCCTCTGTGTAGCTGGCACCAGTGGTAGGCCTACACTGATAGTGATATGTTGTAATAGATGACCATCCATTATATTTAATCTAATCTTATCTCTTTCAATCGTCGGCAGTTGGCGGGGACTACTGGTAGGTTCTACTTCTTTCCTTTCCTTCTTTCACTCATCTTTCATCCTGCTGTTTCCTCTTAAATTACTCTGAAATCACCGTAATTGTGACGGGTTCAATGTCAATGCAACAAACATAAATCTCTTTCAATCATTCCTTATAAAACAAAACTAGCATGCATTATGGTGGATGATACAAACTTTGACTTGAATTTACCTTTCATGCTACATACGAAATGTATAGGACCCAAGGTCTGGTCTTGTTTGACGAGAATTGCTGCAATTAATTGCGGAACACCATTGAGACGTTAAGGCGCGTTTAGCCCGCGGCGCCATTTTGAACAATTGTTTAACGCGCATAAAGGTGTTGGCAAAGGGGTTTGGCAGCGAGTGTCATGTCTTAATAGTAAGTATGGTCTTTGGTGAGAGAACGTTACTGTCTTATATGACTTTGGTGAGAGAACGTTACTGTCTTATATGACTTTGGTGAGAGAACGTTACTGTCTTATATGGCTTTGGTGAGAGAACGTTACTGTCTTATATGGCTTTGGTGAGAGAACGTTGCTGTCTTATATGACTTTGGTGAGAGAACGTTGCTGTCTTATATGACTTTGGTGAGAGAACGTTACTGTCTTATATGACTTTGTTAGACAACGTTACTGTCTTATATGACTTTGGTGAGAGAACGTTACTGTCTTATATGACTTTGTTAGACAACGTTGCTGTCTTATATGACTTTGGTGAGAGAACGTTGCTGTCTTATATGACTTTGGTGAGAGAACGTTACTGTCTTATATGACTTTGTTAGACAACGTTACTGTCTTATATGACTTTGTTAGACAACGTTACTGTCTTATATGACTTTGTTAGACAACGTTACTGTCTTATATGACTTTGTTGAGAGAACGTTACTGTCTTATATGACTTTGTTAGAGTCTTATATGGCTTTGGTGAACGTTACTGTCTTATATGACTTTGTTAGACAACGTTACTGTCTTATATGACTTTGTTAGACAACGTTACTGTCTTATATGACTTTGTTGAGAGAACGTTACTGTCTTATATGACTTTGTTAGACAACGTTACTGTCTTATATGACTTTGGTGAGACAACGTTACTGTCTTATATGACTTTGTTACACAACGTGATATGACTTTGGTGAGAGAACGTTACTGTCTTATATGACTTTGTTAGACAACGTTACTGTCTTATATGACTTTGGTGAGACAACGTTACTGTCTTATATGACTTTGTTAGACAACGTTACTGTCTTATATGACTTTGGTGAGAGAACGTTACTGTCTTATATGACTTTGTTAGACAACGTTACTGTCTTATATGACTTTGGTGAGACAACGTTACTGTCTTATATGACTTTGTTGAGAAACGTTACTGTCTTATATGACTTTGGTGAGACAATTACTGTTACTGTCTTATATGACTTTGGTTAGAACAACGTTTATATGACTTTGTTAGACAACGTATATGCCTTTGGTGAGACAACGTTACTGTCTTATATGACTTTGGGTAGAAACGTTACTGTCTTATATGACTTTGGTTAGACAAAGTTATATTACTGTCTTATATGACTTTGGTTAGACAACGTTACTGTCTTATATGACTTTGGTTAGACAACGTTACTGTCTTATATGACTTTGTTAGACAACGTTACTGTCTTATATGCCTTTGGTGAGACAACGTTACTGTCTTATATATGACTTTGGTTAGACAAAGTTACTGTCTTATATGACTTTGTTAGAAAACGTTACTGTCTCATATGACTTTGGTTAGACAACGTTACTGTCTTATATGACTTTGGTGAGACAACGTTAGTCTTATATGACTTTGTTAGACAACGTTACTGTCTTATATGACTTTGGTGAGACAACGTTACTGTCTTATATGACTTTGGTAGACAACGTTACTGTCTTATATGACTTTGGTTAGACAACGTTACTGTCTTATATGACTTTGTTAGAAACGTTACTGTCTTATATGACTTTGGTTTGACAACGTTACTGTCTTATATGACTTTGTTAGACAACGTTACTGTCTTATGTGACTTTGGTGAGACAACGTTACTGTCTTATATGACTTTGTTGGATAACGTTACTGTCTTATATGACTTTGGTGAGACAACGTTACTGTCTTATATGACTTTGGTGAGACAACGTTACTGTCTTATATGACTTTGTTAGACAACGTTACTGTCTTATATGACTTTGGTGAGACAACGTTACTGTCTTATCTGACTTTGTTAGACAACGTCACTGCCTTATCTGACTTTGTTAGACAACGTTCCTAATCTGACTTTGTTAGACCATGTCACTGCCTTATCTGACTTTGTTAGACAACGTCACTGCCTTATCTGACTTTGTTAGACAACGTTCCGATCTTATCTGACTTTGTTAGACAACGTCACTGCCTTATCTGACTTTGTTAGACAACGTTCACTGTCTTATCTGACTTTGTTAGACAACGTTCCGATCTTATCTGACTTTGTTAGACAACGTTCCTGTCTTATCTGACTTTGTTAGAGAACGTTCCTGTCTTATATGACTTTGTTAGACAACGTTACTGTCTTATCTGACTTTGTTAGAGAACGTTCCGATCTTATCTGACTTTGTTAGAGAACGTTCCGATCTTATCTGACTTTGTTAGACAACGTTCCTATCTTATCTGACTTTGTTAGACAACGTTCCTATCTTATCTGACTTTGTTAGAGAACGTTCCTATCTTATCTGACTTTGTTAGAGAACGTTCCTATCTTATCTGACTTTGTTAGAGAACGACTTTGACTTTGTTAGACAACGTTCCTATCTTATCTGACTTTGGTGTGACAACGTTACTATCTTATCTGACTTTGTTAGACAACGTTACTATCTTATCTGACTTTGGTGTGACAACGTTACTATCTTATCTGACTTTGGTGTGACAACGTTACTATCTTATCTGACTTTGTTAGACAACGTTCCTATCTTATCTTATATGACTTTGTGTAGACAACGTTACTGTCTTATATGACTTTGTTAGACAACGTTACTGTCTTTGGTTATTCCTATCTTATCTGACTTTGGTGTGACAACGTTACTGTCTTATCTGACTTTGTTATTCCTATCTTACTTTGTGACAACGTTCCTATCTTATCTGACTTTGGTGTCACAACGTTACTGTCTTATCTGACTTTGGTGTGACAACGTTCCTATCTTATCTGACTTTGGTGTCACAACGTTACTGTCTTATCTGACTTTGGTGTGACAACGTTCCTATCTTATCTGACTTTGGTGTGACAACGTTACTGTCTTATCTGACTTTGGTGTGACAAACGTTACTGTCTTATCTGACTTTGGTTGTGACAACGTTACTGTCTTATCTGACTTTGGTGTGACAACGTTCCTATCTTATCTGACTTTGGTGTGACAACGTTCCTATCTTATCTGACTTTTATGTTCACAACGTTACTGTCTTATATGACTTTGGTGAGACAACGTTCCTATCTTATCTGACTTTGTTAGAAAACGTTCCTATCTTATCTGACTTTGTTAGAGAACGTTCCTATCTTATCTGACTTTGACTTTATTTATCTGAAGAACGTTCCTATCTTATCTGACTTTGTTAGAGAACGTTACTGTCTATCTTACGTTAGAGAACGTCCTATCTTATCTGACTTTGTTAGAGAACGTTCCTATCTTATCTGACTTTGGTGTGACAACGTTACTGTCTTATCTGACTTTGGTGTGACAACGTTACTGTCTTATCTGACTTTGGTGTGACAATGTTACTGTCTTATCTGACTTTGGTGTGACAACGTTACTGTCTTATATGACTTTGGTGAGACAACGTTACTGTCTTATATGACTTTGGTGAGACAACGTTACTGTCTTATATGACTTTGTTAGACAACGTTACTGTCTTATATGCCTTTGGTGTGACAACGTTACTGTCTTATATGACTTTGGGTAGAAAACGTTACTGTCTTATATGACTTTGGTTAGACAATGTTACTGTCTTATATGACTTTGGTGAGACAACGTTACTGTATTATATGACTTTGTTAGACAACGTTACTGTCTTATATGCCTTGGTGAGACAACGTTACTGTCTTATATGACTTTGGGTAGAAAACATTACTGTCTTATATGACTTTGGTTAGACAAAGTTACTGTCTTATATGACTTTGGGTAGAAAACGTTACTGTCTCATATGACTTTGGTTAGACAACGTTACCTTCTTATATGACTTTGGTGAGACAACGTTACTGTCTTATATGACTTTGTTAGACAACGTTACTGTCTTATCTGACTTTGTGTGACAACGTTACTGTCTTATATGACTTTGGTGAGACAACGTTACTGTCTTATCTGACTTTGTTAGACAACGTCACTGTCTTATATGACTTTGGTGAGACAACGTTACTGTATTATATGACTTTGTTAGACAACGTTACTGTCTTATATGACTTTGGGTAGCAAACGTTACTGTCTTATATGACTTTGGTTTGACAACGTTACTGTCTTATATGACTTTGTTAGACAACGTTACTGTCTTATATGACTTTGAGACAACGTTACTGTCTTATATGACTTTGGCGAGACAACGTTACTGTCTTATCTGACTTTGTTAGACAACGTCACTATCTTATCTGACTTTGTTAGACAACGTTCCTATCTTATCTGACTTTGTTAGACAACGTTCCTATCTTATCTGACTTTGATAGACAACGTTCCGATCTTATCTGACTTTGTTAGACAACGTCATCTTATCTGACTTTGTTAGACAACGTTCCGATCTTATCTGACTTTGTTAGACAACGTTCCTGTCTTATCTGACTTTGTTAGAGAACGTTCCGATCTTATCTGACTTTGTTAGAGAACGTTCCTATCTTATCTGACTTTGTTAGACAACGTTCCTATCTTATCTGACTTTGTTGTCACAACGTTCCTATCTTATCTGACTTTGTTAGAGAACGTTCCTCTTATCTTATCTGACTTTGTCTTATCTGAGAACGTTCCTATCTTATCTGACTTTGTTAGAGAACGTTCCTATCTTATCTGACTTTGTTAGAGAACGTTCCTATCTTATCTGACTTTGTTAGAGAACGTTCCCTATCTTATCTGACTTTGTTAGACAACGTTCCTATCTTATCTGACTTTGTTGACAACGTTC
Source organism: Doris montereyensis (assembly GCA_037039925.1). Lineage (NCBI taxonomy): Eukaryota > Metazoa > Mollusca > Gastropoda > Nudibranchia > Dorididae > Doris > Doris montereyensis. The sequence continues at coordinate 122,745 of JAXRKP010000089.1, read as the reverse complement.
CTTATCTGACTTTGTTAGAGAACGTTCCTATCTTATCTGACTTTGTTAGAGAACGTTCCTATCTTATCTGACTTTGTTAGACAACGTTCCTATCTTATCTGACTTTGGTGTAGACAACGTTCCTATCTTATCTGACTTTGTTAGACAACGTTCCTATCTTATCTGACTTTGTTAGACAACGTTCCTATCTTATCTGACTTTGTTACAACGTTCCAACGTTAGACAACGTTCCTATCTTATCTGACTTTGTTAGACAACGTTCCTATCTTATCTGACTTTGTTAGACAACGTTCCTATCTTATCTGACTTTGTTAGACAACGTTCCTATCTTATCTGACTTTGTTAGACAACGTTACTATCTTATCTGACTTTGTTAGTCACAACGTTCCTATCTTATCTGACTTTGGTGTGACAACGTTCCTATCTTATCTGACTTTGTTGACAACGTTCCTATCTTATCTGACTTTGGTGTCACAACGTTCGTTCTATCTTATCTGACTTTGGTGTCACAACGTTCCTATCTTATCTGACTTTGGTGTGACAACATTACTGTCTTATCTGACTTTGGTGTGACAACGTTACTGTCTTATCTGACTTTGGTGTGACAATGTTACTGTCTTATCTGACTTTGGTGTGACAACGTTACTGTCTTATCTGACTTTGGTGAAACAACGTTACTGTCTTATATGACTTTGGTGTGACAATGTTACTGTCTTATCTGACATTGGTCTGACAATGTTGTGTCTTATCTGACATTGGTCTGACAATGTTGCTGTCTTATTTGACTTTGGTGTGACAATGTTACTGTCTTATCTGACATTGGTCTGACAATGTTGCTGTCTTGTATGACTTTGGTGAGACAACGTTACTCTCCCATCTTGCGTTGCAAGGAGACTGTTAACGCAAGCTATTAATGGTAAATCGCGTCTTTTGGGAATGTTATCTGACCTTTGTAGCCTTATTGATTTTTAACGTTCTTTTTGTGAGTGGGCGAGGGGAGATTCTTAATAAACAACAATACATTATGTAATAAAAGGGGGACGAGATTGCTGAGTGGTTAAAAGACATTGCACTGTGACCCGGAGATATTGGGGTCTAGCCCCACTTCTGGAATATTTTCCCTGGGCAATGAAAATAATTATCCTTATTTCTCACTTGGTCAACATGGGTCACTCCTTTTGGGGTGAGTGTAAGCTGGGTGAAAGTCTATATTCCTTTCTGTTAAGAAAATGAATTCTAGGCGCAACACCAGTTCCTATTATCATTTATTTTAATACATTTAATAGAGTTTTCAAACCGCCAATGAAATTGGGCCTGATGTCCTCATAGCTTTTCAACCTCTTAGGCAGCCTTTCAGCGTCTTAGGCATCCTTTCAGCTTTTAGGCATCCTTTCAGCCTCTTAGGCATCCTTTCAGCCTCTTAGGCAGCCTTTAGCCTCTTAGCATCCTTTCTTTATGCAGCCTTTTAGCCTCTTAAGAAGCATTTCAGCCTCTTAGCCTCTCAGCCTCTTAGGCAGCCTTTCAGCATGTGATGCATCGCAGGACTGGCCGTCGTTTGTTGTTGTTGCTTTTGGGAGGTCTCTCGGATCAATAGATAACGACACAGGACCATATTGTAAATAAAGGCAAAGAGAAAGGATTCCGTGTAGGCGTGAGTCTATGCACCTTGATCCCAAATGTCCCGTCGCTACACTCTCTTTTAGTGGTAAATCTAAATTGATTTTGAACTCTACACTCTCTTTTAGTGGTAAAGCTAAATAGTGATTTTGAACTCTATACTCTCTTTTAGTGGTAAAGCTAAATTGATTTTGAACTCTACACTCTCTTTTAGTAGTAAAGCTAAGTTGATTTTGAACTCTACACTCTCTTTTAGTGGTAAAGCTAAGTTGATTTTGAACTCTACACTCTCTTATAGTGGTAAAGCTAAGTTGATTTTGAACTCTACACTCTCTTATAGTAGTAAAGCTAAGTGGATTTTGAACTCTACACTCTCTTTTAGTGGTAAAGCTAAGTTGATTTTGAACTCTACACTCTCTTTTAGTAGTAAATCTAAGTGGATTTTGAACTCTACATTGTCATTCAACGATAAATCTAAGTGTATTTTGAACTCTACACTGTCTTTTAATGGTAAATCTAAGTTGATTTTGAACTCCACACTCTCTTGTAGTGGTAAATCTAAGTGATTTTGAACTTACACTCTCTTTTAGTGGTAAATCTTTTGTACTCTACCTTTAGTGGTAAACTTAAGTTGATGTTGAACTCTTTTTTAGTGGTAAATCTAAGAGGATTTTGAACTCTACACTCTCTTTTAGTTGTAAATCTAAGTGGATTTTGAACTCTACACCGTCTTTTAGTGGTAAACCTAAGTGGATTTTGAACTCTACACTTTCATTTAGTGGTAAATCTATGTGGATTTTGAACTATCCTGATTTGATAAGCTCTTACATCATTAAAGAGCATAGAGCAGGCATGCTCCTATGACTAAAATCGAGAGAGAGAGAGAGAGAGAGAGAGAGAGAGAGAGAGAGAGAGAGAGAGAGAGAGAGAGAGAGAGAGAGAGAGAGAGAGAGACAGACAGAGAGAGAGAGAGAGAGAGAGAGACAGACAGACAGACAGAGAGAGAGAGAGAGAGAGAGAGAGAGAGAAAGAGAGACAGACAGACAGACAGAAAGACAGACAGACATACATACAGACAGACATACAGACAGAGACAGAGACAGAGACAGAGACAGAGACATAAACATAGACAGAGAGACAGAGACAGAGACAGAGTGACAGAGACATAGACAGACAGACATAGACATAGACAGAGAGACAGAGACAGAGACAGAGAGACAGAGAGAGACAGATCCAGAGGCAAAGACAGCGACATACATACACACATACATACATACATACACACATACATACATACATATATACATACATATATACATACATACACACATACGTACATACACACCAACATACATACATATATACATACATACATGTATAGATGTTTACACGCATACATACAACATGCATACATGCATAACATGCATAACAAAAACACATAACATACAGACATACATGTATAGTCGGTGAGCATGCACGTTTGCAGGAATACGGACTGTAAATCTATCGACATCTTTTATTTTTACGAAACATACATACGAACATCACAAAATACATACAGACATACAAAGCTGTAGGAATTTCCAAAGTAAGGTGTTTAGACTGTGAAAGAAAGAACTTTTGAATATTTTCTTTCATTTCAGGTTTTCATTTGATTCAATCTTCACTTTAATTTCTATTTAATGAAATAATGAAAGACATTTTAATGGAACAAAGTACACACAATTATCATGGCAACATTCAATGTCTTCAAGCACATTGCTTCATACATGCAGAGATACACAAATATGACCAAGAACGCACTCGTTAGCACCGTTATTCTTGTCTTCCATATCGGTTCGAAAAAGTATATGGAATCAAAAGACTTATAAATGTGAACTAAGCAGTAGACTGTAGAGAGAGAGCGATAGTTGTCATCAAAATCGCTTGGTGGTTTTTGCCATGTGACTGTCACCTGTCACCAGATTGGATTCTTCGGCCAGGCTGTAGAAAAGACTATTTGGGTTGGAGAGTAGTTCATTGGGGCTTCCCATTTCGGCAATGCGACCAGCATCTAGAACCATGATTCTGGAAAGAACACAAAAAGTTCATTATTATTTAGCCTTGCTCTTTGTAGGTGGATCATCTGTCATCTGTCAGCATCACCTGTCAACTGTCAACGTTACCTGTCAACGTCAACTGTCACCTGTCAACGTTACATGTCACCTATCAATGTTATCAGTCAACGTCAACTGTCACCTATCAACGTTACCAGCCGCCTATCAATGTTAGCTATCAACGTCAACTGTCCGTTGTCAACGTCAACTGTTATCTATCAATGTTACCTGTCACCTATCAATGTTACATGTCAGCTGTCAACGTCAACTGTCACCTGTCAATGTTACCTGTCATATGTCAACGTTATCTATCAACGTCAGCTGTCATGTGTCAACTTCAACTGTCGCCTATCAACGTCACCTGTCACCTATTAACGTTACCCGTCAACGTCAACTGTCATCTGTCAATGTTACTTGGCACCTCTCAACGTTACATGTCACCTATCAACGTTACCCGTCAACGTCAACTCTCACCTGTCAACATCTATTGCCATCTATCAACGTTACCTGACAACGTCAATTGCCAATCTGTCAACGTTAACTGACACCTGTCAACGTTACATATCAACGTTACCTGTCACATGTCAACGTTACTTGTCAACGTTACATGTCAATGTTAATTGTTACCTGTCAATGTTGCTTGTCATCTGTAAACGTTATCTATCAACGTCAACTGTCATCTGTCGAGTTAAACTGTCGTCTATCAACGTTACCTATATCTTATCACCATTACCTGTCAACGTCAACTGTCAAATGTTAACGATAATTGTCACCTATCATCGATACCTGTCAACATCAACTGTCACATGTCAACGTTAATTGTCACCTATCAACACTACCTGTCAACGTCAACTGTCACCTGTCAACGTTAACTGGCACCTATCAACGTTACCTGTCACCTATCAAAGTTACATGTCACCTATAAACGTTACCTGTCACCTATCAACGTTAATTGTCACCTATCAACGCTACCTGACAACGTCCAATGTCACATGTCAACGTTAATTGTCACCTGTTAACGTTACCTGACAACGTCCACTGTCACATGTCAACGTTAATTGTCACCTATCAACGTTACCTGTCACCTGTCAACGTCAACTGTCACCTGTCAATGGTACCTGTCATATGTCAACGTTATCAATCAACGTCAACTGCCATCTGTGAACTTAATTGTCACCTATCAACGTTACCTGTCAACTATCAACGTTCACTTGTTAACGTTAACTGGCACCTATAAACGTTAATTGTCACCTATCAACATTAATTGTCACCTATCAACGCTACCTGTCAACGTCAACTGTCACCTGTCAACGTTAATTGTCACCTATCAACGCTACCTGATAACGTCAACTGTCACATGTCAACATTAATTGTCACCTATCAACGCAACGTCAACTGTCAACATCAACATTAATTGTCACCTACCAACGTTACCTGTCAACATCAACTGTCACCTGTCAACGTTACCTGTCAGCTTCAACATCAACTGTCGACTGTCAACTGTTACCTGTCAACTTGAACTGTCATCTGTAAACATCAACTGTCATCTGTCAACTCCTGTCATCTGTAAACTTCAACTGCCATCTGTCAATCACTTGTTATATGTCATCGTCACCTATAAACTTCAACCTTCACCTGTCAACACTGGCTGTCAACTTCAACTGTCATCTGTCACCGTCAACCGTCACCTATCAACGTTACCTGTCAACATCACATGTCTCCTGTGAACGTCACATGTCACATGTCAACGTCACCTGTCTCCTATGAACGTCACATGTCAATGCCAACATCACCTGTCTCCTGTGAACGTCACATGTCACATGTCAACGTCACCTGTCACGTCACCGTCACATGTCAGCATCACCTACCACATGTCATCACCTACCACCTGTCTCATCACCGACCACCCGTCAATATCATTTACCACCTGTTATCATCACCGACCACCCGTCAATATCATTTACCACCTGTTATCATCACCACCCGTCAATATCATTTACCACCTGTCACCTCACCTGTTTACCACCTGTCACATCACCTTCAATAATCATCTGTCACCTGTCAGCATCACCTACCACCCGTCAACATCATCTACCACCTGTCACATGCATCACCTACCCTATGGACGTCACATCACAATATCATTTCTCATCACCTACCACCTGTCAGCATCACCTACCACCCGTCAACCTATCATTTACCACCTATCTCCGACATCATCACCTACCACCCGTCAATATCATTTACCACCTGTTATCATCACCTACCACCCGTCAATATCATTTACCACCTGTCAGCATCACCTACCACCCGTCAATATCATCTAACAACCTGTTATCATCACCTATTCCCTGTCAACATCAATCAACAACCAATATCAGCATGACCTGTCATTTCACAAACTTGAACGTCAACATTGAACAACTTTTTAGGGTCATTTTTCCCCAAACGTTTTCAATTTGAAATGGGAAGAATCTTTGAGTCATTTATGTTATTAGTTCCCTTGAACATCAATTTGAACAACCAATATAGTATCGAGTTATTCCCTTGAACATCAATTTGAACAACCAATATAGTATCGAGTTATTCCCTTGAACATCAATTTGAACAACCAATACAGTATCGAGTTATTCCCTTGAAATCAATTTGAACAACCAATATAGTATCGAGTTATTCCCTTGAAACATCAATTTGAACATCAATTTTGAACATCCAATACAGTATGGAGTTATTCCCTTGAGAATTAATTTGAACAACCAATATAGTATCGAGTTGTTCCCAACAACCATTGAAATTAATTTAAACAACCAATATAGTATCGAGTTGTTCCCTTGAACATTAATTTGAACAACCAATACAGTATCGAGTTATTCCCTTGAGAATCAATTTGAACAACCAATATAGTATGGAGTTATTCTCTTGAGAATCAATTTGAACAACCAATACATATCGAGTTCTTCCTTTGAGTATCAATTTGAACAACCAATATATCAAGTAATCCTGGCAGTGGACTGGTAAACACCTGTATGGGGAGTAGATGGTCCCGCCCTCCACGAGTCTCCGCTGCTTTGCTGGTTGGACTTGTCTGACCAAAAACTAAGGCAGTTAACCCTGACAAAAAAACCCAACCTGCTGCCTTGTAGGCCGATCTAGACTGACAAAAGGATAAGTTAGTTAACCCTGACAGAAAATAACAACCTGCTGCCTTGCAGGCTGGTCTTGAATGACCAAAGGCCTGACAGAAAATAACCAGGCCTGGTAGGGGAACTCAAGGTTGCAGCCCCACCAACTACCTAGGGTACAGTGGGCTAATCCCCTGCTTATCCGAAACCTAACAGATGCAGAAAAATAAATATCATATATCCGGCTTAACCTTTCAATGACGAAAATGGAAACGAACAGGGACTGTAATTTTTGGAACATGGAATGTTTGGGCAATAAATAGAAAAAGAGTTAGAATTAGTTGGAGAAATGGAAAATTCCAAAGTTGACATTTTGGCTATTACCGAAACAAAGAAAAAGGACAAGGAATAGAAAATGTAGGACCGAATCATTTTTTAATCTTCTCAGGAGTAGATGTCAAAGAAAGAGCTAAAGTAGGAGTAGGCCTCCTAATGCATGAAAGGCATGGAAAGCTACTAGAAAGCTGAATATTTCTTTGACCACGGCTATTAGAGGTAAATATTAAACCAAAAGAAGAGAAATTAAATTACAATAGCTTATGGACCAAGCGAAGACGCCACTAAAGATGAAAAAGATACCTTTGAAAACGATTTACAAATAGCTGCAGAGAATCTTAAACCCAAACAGGAACTAATGCTTTTAGGAGATTTAAACGCTAGAGTAGGCAACAATATAAAAACATCAGGTGGAGTAATAGGTAAAGAAGGGAGACAACAACTTTTTCAAATGGAGAGAGACTAATAGATTTTTGCCTAAAGAATAACATTAAAATAGCTAACACATTTTTTTCTCATAGAGATATCCACAAATATACAAGAGTAAATAAATACAGGTGTGAAAATTCAATGATAGACTACATAATAGTTAGCAGCTCCCTTTTTTACAGTACATTGGATGCAAGAGTAAACAGAGGAGCAGAAATATTTAGTGATCATTACCTAGTGATTGCAAAAATGAGATTACTGACTGAAGACAACAAACAGAGAAGGAAAGAGAAGAAAGCTACTAAACTCAAAATAGAGGAACTAAATAAACCAGTAGTAAAACAGGTATACCAATCAAGAATAAAAAGATTTACCAGTGAAACACAGATGGATCTGAATGATAGCATAATAGAAGGCAAGTGGCAGATGTATAAAGAAACACTCCTCAGTTGTACTGAAGAGGTCTGTGATAGGAAACAAATTAAAGGAGATAAGAAAAGAACAACATGGGGGAATGAGAATGTCAAAACTAAGATCAAAGAAAAGAAGGATGCCTGTACGAAATACTTGCAAATAAAGAGAAAAGAGGAAAGGATAGATTACGTGAATAAAATAACTATCGCCAAAGAGAAAACTAGGAAAGCAAAAAAAAAGGAACAATGGGAAGAGTTTGGATAAAGACTTCGAGAAAGCTATCAAGGAAATCAAAAGCAATTCTGGGGAGGGCGGGCAATAAAGAGCGTGAGAAAGATCAAAGCATGCCTAATACGACAAATTAAGAATGCCAAAGGAGTAATAATGAAAAAGACAGCAAAATTGCTCCAAAACGTATGAAACAAGGAGTAAAGATCAGTTAGTAAGAGTTACAAGTAATCTAGAGGAGACAGCTGAATATGTACATATATCAATGGAAGAACTTCAAACAGCTATAAGAAAAGTGAAATAAGGAGAAGCCCCAGGAGCAGATCAAATTTATCCAGAAATGATTAAAAACCAAGAGAGAGAGGCAGAAAAGCTACTACATGCAATATGCCAACAAGCATGGAAGTTCAAACAGGTGCCAGACAACTGGAAAAAGGAACGGTAGTACCAAAACATAAGAAAGGATCAACTATGGAATGCTCAAACTATAGAGGGATATCATCACTTAACATTCCAGGAAAATTATATGCCAGGATACTGGAAATGAGATTAAGGAAAAGAGTAGAGGATCAGATTGAAGAACATCAGAGTGGATTTAGATGAGGAAGAAGTGTACAAGACCACATATTTACAATCAGACAAATAATAGAACAAATCCTTGAGAGAAACATTGACTTACACCTGTGTTGTATTGACTTAGAAAAGGCATTTGACACTGTGAGGAGGGACAAACTGTGGCATTCCTTAAAAAAACACAATGTAGAGCAAAATTTAATAGAAGCCATTAAAAGTTTTTACAATAAGTGAGAGTAGCTGGAAACATATGTGCAGAATTTCATATTGATATAGTCCTCTTTTGTTTATCACATTTATGGATTCAGTCGCAAAATCATCCTCAAAAATGAAGAAAAAGTTATGTGGAAGCTCAAACCATTTCATTTGCCGATGATTTAGTTCTGTTTGAAAAATCAGAAAGTGTCATTCAGTCGAATATCAATATTATGAACAATGAACTGAATAAAAGGGGAATCAAATGAGTAAATGCAAAGAAAACCAAAACAATGCTAGTAACTAGCAAAGCCAAAACACAAAATCTTAAATTGGGCAGGGAGAATTTAGAACAAGTTGAAAATTATCTAGGAGTAATGATTAACTCAGAGGGAAAACTAAGAGAAGAAATCAGTAAGAGAATCAAAAAGGCAAGTGTAATATATAACCATCTAGGAAAGGCATTTGTAGGTAAACAAGACTTGTCAACAAATACCAAAATGGTAGTTTTCAATACAGTTTGTTGTCCTACTCTCATCTATGGCAGCGAAACCTGGACCTTAGACAGTAGAGAATACAGTACAGTACAGGCGGCAGCTGAAATGAAATATCTAAGAAGAATAGTAGGGAAAACTAAAAACGACAAAATCAGAAACACAACAATAAGAGATCAAACCAAAGCCGATGGCATAAAAACTAAGATAGAAACAAATCAATTGAGACGGTTTGGGCATGTAAACAGAATGAATGACAATAGAACAGCTAAATCAGTATACAGTGCTAAAGCCCAAGGTAAAAAACCAAAAGCAGACCTCGGAGAAAGTGAGAAGATATAAAAGAGGCATTAAAGCATAGAAATTTAACTTTTTTGGAAAGAAACAGAAATTGCCGGGACAGGGCATCCTGGATAAAGATCATCTCGGGCATCTGAACCCATACACCGAAAGGTAAAATGAGAACTGATAAAGAAAAAAGAAAGAATATCGAGTAGTTCCCTTAAGAATTTTGAATAACCAATATATCGAGTAGTTCCCTTGAGAATTTTGAATAACCAATATATCGAGTAGTTCACTTCAGAAACAATTTTTGAACAACCAATATATCGAGTAGTTCCCTTGAGAATCAACTTGAATAATCGAGGATCGAGTGGTTCCCTTGAGAATCAACTTGAATAACCGAGGATCGAGTGGTTCCTTGAGAATCAATTTGAAAACCGAGGATCGAGTAGTTCCCTT
>JAXRKP010000089.1:82500-110000 GCA_037039925.1 Doris montereyensis | reverse complement strand
AGTTGAGACAACCTGATCGACCTTGAAAGGGTGATTGTCTCTTTTGCCCAATGTAACACATTGCAGACAACCTGATCTGCATTGAAAGGGTGGCTCTCTATTTGCCCAATTAGTTTCCATTTGAAGGGTTCTGAACACAGCTTAAACGTAACCCACACCCTTTAAAGAAAGAGAGAGAGGGAGAGAGAGAGAGAGAGAGAGAGAGAGAGAGAGAGAGAGAGAGAGAGAGAGAGAGAGAGAGAGAGAGAGAGAGAGAGAGAGAGAGAGAGAGAGAGAGAGAGAGAGAGAGAGAGAGAGAGAGAGAGAGAGAGAGAGAGAGAGAGAGAGAGAGAGAGAGAGAGAGAGAGAGAGAGAGAGAGGTACATTTATTAGAGAGAGAATTTCCTTTGGACAAATAAATGGAGAGCGGAATGGTACATTTATTACAGAGCAAATTTCTTTGGACAAATAAAGACATCTTATCTTATCTTATCCTTGTTTCCATGTGAACGTAATGCATGACGTAAAATGCGTGATGCGTGAGACACGATTACATGGAAGGTTGAATTTCGCACCTATTGTTCTCTCGTCTTCAAACAAACACAGCTGTAGTACTGAGATTGGGATTGGGACACGCAATGTACCTGTCGCGTGTGCATGTGTGATTGTGTGTGTGTGGGGGGTGGGCATTATGTGTGTGTAATATCGCAGAATGAGCTGGTGTTTATTGCATATTGGTTGTTGTAGTCCATTAAGGATGGGGAAATACATGTACAGTGAAATGATTTTAATGAGATTTGAAAACAAGCTATAACAAACTCACCATTCTTTTATCCTTGATGTGCCAACAAACAAAGTGGTGTCCAAAAGGTAGTGAGTTCGAGCCTCGCCAACGGTTCAACAATTTTCTCGATTTTTTTTTTAGCAAAATCTATCCCCCTAGTCCAGGTAGGTGGATTAACACCTAGCCTCATCGGAGACGGACGATAAAATGGAGGTCCTGTGTATAGATGACAACACTCTGTGCACGTGCCAGTCCGGAAAAAAAAAATCTTTTTTTAAATCCTACCAAAATCTCGACACCACCTTAGTTGTGGATGTGGGTACATCAAATCAAACAAGGCAAACAAACAAAAAGAAATGCTGTTCAAGAACTGAAGAAAGAGAGAGCGAGCGAGCAAGCGTGTGAGAGAGAGAGAGCGAGAGCGTGAGAGAGAGAGAGAGAGAGAGAGAGAGAGAGTAGAGAGAGAGAGAGAGAGCGAGCATGTGTGTAAGAGAGAGAGAGAGAGAGAGAGAGAGAGAGAGAGAGAGAGAGAGAGAGAGAGAGAGAGAGAGAGAGAGAGAGAGAGAGAGAGAGAGAGAGAGAGAGAGAGAGAGGGGCGGAGAGAGGGGGGCAGACAGACAGACATGCAGAGACAGAGAAATAGACAGATAGACAGAGACAGAGAGAGACAGATACGGAGACAGAGAAAGTTACAGAAAAAAGACGGAGACAGACGTTAGTCGAATTTACATGCTGCATGATATATCTTAGTCAAATTCCCATGATCTATGATACACCTTAGTCGAATTTACATGCTGCATGATACACCTTAGTCGAATTTACATGCTGCATGATACATCTTATTCGAATTTACATGCTACATGATATATCTTAGTCAAATTCCCATGATCTATGATACACCTTAGTCGAATTTACATGCTGCATGATACACCTTAGTCGAATTTACATGCTGCATGATATACCTCAGTCAAATTCCATGATCTATGATACACCTTAGTCGAATTTCCATGATGCATGATACAGCTAAATCGAACTTACATGCTGCATGATATACCTTAGTCGAATTTCCATGGTGCATGATATACCTAAATCGAATTTACATGCTGCATGATACACCTTAGTCGAATTCTCATGCTGCATGATACACCTTAGTCGAATTTACATGATGCATGATACACCTTAGTCGAATTTACATGCTGCATGATACACCTTAGTCGAATTTACACGATGCATGATAGACCTTAGTCGAATTCCCATGATGCATGATAGACCTTAGTCGAATTTACATGATGCATGATACACCTTAGTCGAATTTACATGATTCACCATGATTCCCATGATGCATGATAGACCTTAGTCGAATATACGTGATGCATGATACACCTTAGTCGAATTTACATGATGCATGATACACCTTAGTCGAATTCCATGATGCATGATAGACATTAGTCGAATTTACATGCTGTATGATACACCTTAGTTGAATTCCCATGCTGTATTATACACCTTAGTCGAATTTCCATGCTATCATTGTTTGCTTTGATTTGATTTGATTTGATTTACCCACATCCACAAATTAGGTGATCTGCTTTGGATTTTTTGGTAGGATTATTTGTTTTGGCCGGACTGCCATGTAAACAGCCAAGAGAAGATTAACTTGCACATAGTGTTTGTGATCTGCACACGGGACCTCCTCTTTACCGTCTGTCTCCGATGGGACTAGGTGTCGATTCACCTACCTGGACCAAGTGGGTAGATTTTGCTCCGAAAACATCGCGAAACTCTTTCAACTTTCAACCGTCAACGGGGTAGGAATTCACAATCCTTTGGTTGAGACACATTGCCTCTCTACCCAGTGTCGTCGTTGCTTACCGTAGTGACGTACGTCATAGTTGGGCCTTACCTGTATGACGTACATGGCGAATGATTGCGTGCACAGTCATAGAAAGCGAGCCTCACCTGTATGACGACACAGTCATAGAAAGCGAGCCTTACCTGTATGACGTACACAGTCATAGAAAGTGGGCCTTACTTGTATGACGTACACAGTCATAGAAAGCGGCTTTACTTGTATGACGTACACACTTATAGAAAGAAAGCCTTACTTGTATGACGTACACAGTCATAGAAAGCGGGCTGTACTTGTATGACGTACACATTCATAGAAAGCGGGCCTTACTTGTATGACGTACACAGTCATAGAAAGCACAGTCATAGAAAGCGGGCCTTACCTATATGACGGAAAGCCTTACCTGAAAGAGACCCTTATTATGACGTACACAGTCATAGAAAGAGACCCTTACTTGAATGGCTTACCAGTCATAGAAAGCGGGCCTTACCTATATGACGTACACACAGTCATAGAAAGCGGGCCTTACCTGTATGACGTACAGTCATAGAAAGAGACCCTTACTTGAATGGCGTACACAGTCATAGAAAGAGACACAGTCATAGAAAGCGTGCCTTACCTATATGACGTGTATGAAAGTACACAGTCATAGAAAGCGAATGCCTTACCTGTATGACGTACACAGTCATAGAAAGCGGGCCTTACCTGTATGACGTGCACAGTCATAGAAAGCGGGCCTTACCGTGTCATGACATACAGTCATAGAAATCGGGTCACACAGTCATAGAAAGCGAAATCGGGCCTTACCTGTATGCGTACACAGTCATAGAAAGCGGGCCTTACCATACAGTCATAGAAATCGGGCCTTACCTGTATGACATACAGTCATAGAAATCGGGCCTACCTGTATGACGTACACAGTCATAGACAGCGGGCCTTACCTGTATCAATGAGTCAGTCTCCACGTCCACAGCGGCCGTGGCCTCATCCAACACCAGGATGGAACTCTTTCTCAGGAGAGCTCTGGCCAAACACACCAGCTGTCTCTGACCCACGCTACAGCAGGATACAGTCGGGGGTGAGGGGGGGGACAAAAGAGAGATATAATTAAAAATGAATTATCGTTTAGAACAAGCCTTAACGTGCTCAACTCTAGGCCCAGGAACGCATCTTCTTGACTCGGCTTTGGGATCGTTACAGAGTTGTTTTTAAATACGTGTATTGGCAAAGTCATAAGTGATGAAACTAAGTTTAATTAATTTATTTACAACAAGTCCTCTATTTTCATTCTGTGTATGTTTTCTTTTTTTATTTCATTTCATTCGATATATTTTCACAAAGTAAACGCCAACCCCATTCTAAAAGTATCATCATAAGGGCTGAGTGATATGATAAGCCCACTTATAGGCGCATGTAGCTCAGATAGACACCACTACAATGTCTTCTGGTGCCAGTGGCAAAGCCTTCGAAATTTATGAATTTATACATTTTAAAAAATGGAAACATCTATGTTTTCCGACTACTGAGATCACCGCTTATAAAAAATGGAAACATCTATGTTTTCCGACTACTAAAATCACCGCTTATAAAAAAAAACGGAAACATCTATGTTTTCCGACTACTGAGATCACTGCTTATAAAAAATGGAAACATCAATGTTTTCCGACTACTAAAATCACCGCTTATAAAAAATGGAAACATCTATGTTTTCCGACTACTAAAATCACCGCTTATAAAAAATGGAAACATCTATGTTTTCCAACTACTGAGATTACCACTTACAAAAAAATGGAAACATCAATGTTTTCTGACTACTGAGATCACCGCTTAGAAAAATGGAAATATCAATGTTTTCCAACTACTGAGATCACTGCTTATAAAAAATGAAAACATCAATGTTTTCTGACTACTAAGATTACCGCTTATAAAAAATGGAAACATCCATGTTTTCGATCACTGAGATCGGAAACATGTGATCACTCAGTGATCGGAAAACATGGATGTTTCCATGGAACCATGGAACCATGCATGTTTTCCGACTACTGAGATCTTTCTCTCTTTATCAGTTGCTATTCTATCCTCCAGTGTATGGGTTTTAGGTGCTCGAAATGATCTTTCTCCAGGATGCCCTGTCCTGACAATTTCTGTTTCCTTCCTTGAAAGTTAAATTTCTTTGCGTTAATGCCTCATATCTTCTTCCCACTTTCTCCGAAATCTGCCTTTTGGTCTTTTACCTTGAGTTTTAACACTGTAGACATTCTGTTAACATGCCCCAAACATCTCACTTGATTCATCTCTATCTTAGTTTTTATGCTATCTGCTTTGGTTTGATCTCTTATTGTTGTGTTTCTGATTTTGTCTCTTTTAGTTTTCCTACTACACTTCTTAGATATTTCATTTCAGCTGCATGTACTGTACTGTATTCTCTACTGTCTAAAGTCAAGGTTTCGCTGCCAAAGAAAAGAGTAGGACAATAAACTGTATTGTATACTGCCATTTTGGTTTTTGTTGACAATTTTTGCTTACCTACAGATGCCTTTCCTAGATGGTTATATATTGCACTTGCTTTTTGATTCTCTGGCTAATTTCTTCTCTTAGTTTTTCTTCGGAGTTAATCATTACTCTAGGTAATTGTAGCTTTGAACTTGTTCTAAATTCTCCTTGCCCAATTTAAGATTTTGGTTTTCTTTGCATTTACTCTTATTCTTCTTTTATTTAGTTCATTAAATGTTGATATTCGACTGAAAGTCACTTTCTGATTTTCCAAACAGAACTAAATCATGGGCAAATGAAAGCATTGATACATTTACGGGTTTGAGCTTCCACATACCTACAGTCATATGCTTCATGTTTGAGGATGCCTTTGCAACTGAATCCATAAATATGACAAACAAAAGAGGACTTAGGAAACAACCCTGTCTTACTCTTATATTCATGTTATCCTTTGGGCAAAAATCTATTAGTCTCTCTCCATTTGGAGAAGTTGTTGTCTCTCCTTCTTTACCTATTACTCCTCCTGACGTTTCTACATTGATGCCTACTCTAGCATTTACATATCCTAAATGGATTAGTTCCTGTTTGGGTTTAAGATTCTCTGCAGCTATTTGTAAATCATTTTCGAACATATTATTTTTCTTCTTTATTTGTATCTTCGTTTGGTCCATAAGCAATTAATAATTTAATTTCTCGTCCTTTTGGTTTAATATTTACCTCTAATAGCTGTGTGCTTATAAATGTCCAACTTTCTAGTAGCTTTTTATGACTTTTATGCACAAGAAGACCTATTTCTGCACTAGCTTTGACAACTACTCCTGAAAAGATTAAAGTATCATTTGGTCCCACATTTTCTATTCCTTGTCCTTTTTTCTTTGTTTTTGTAAGAGCAAAAATGCCTACTTCGAATGTTTTTATGTCTTCAGCTCATTCTAACTCTTTTCCATGTATTTCCCTCACATTTCATGTTCCAAAAATCACAGTCCGTTCATAAAAAATGGAAACATCTATGTTTTCCGGTTGCTGAAAACACCTCTTATAATGACAATGACGAAGTCAGCCAATGAAACTTTTCCTCTGTTGGTGATTCGAATATATAATACTGAGCACAAAACTTGAATAATTGTTGAGACTTTGATCTTCCTATTTCGCATTATTTTAAATGTAGCAGAATGGGGGAAATGCTTTATGCCATAACCACTTTTTATGGAGGTTTTCTCTATACTATACTCACATAATGATATACATTGCCATTTACTACTGAGAGAGAGAGAGAGAGAGAGAGAGAGAGAGAGAGAGAGAGAGAGAGAGAGAGAGAGAGAGAGAGAGAGAGAGAGAGAGAGAGAGAGAGAGAGAGAGAGAGAGAGAGAGAGAGAGAGAGAGAGAGAGAGAGAGAAAAGGAGGAAAGACAAGAAAAGGAAATGGTGTTTTCAGAAGAAAAAAAACTATATCAATATCCTCTTAACACACCATTGGTCAAGTAAAGGATATCAAGGCCAAAGCTTTACCTTAAATTCCTGCCTTCTTCTCCCACGTCATAATCCAATCCTTTCGACACTGACATCATCAATTCCCCGAGGTGAGCACGTGACAAGGCTTCCCTCACTTCATCATTAGAGTATTCCCCGTTGGGGTCCACATTCATGCGCAGGGCTCCTCCAAACAAGACGGGATCCTGTGCGATGTCGATCAAGAGATTAACATTCTTAAAGTAGTCCAAGATTTTTGGTCATGTGACTTTTCAATAACATTGTTTTAAAGATAGTCATGTTCAATGCACACAGAGAGTTTCAAACAATTTAACAGTCTGAATTTCTCACATGACAATGATCTCCTCTTTCAAAAAATCATGCCAGAAACAAGAAAAACAAACTTTGCATAAACATAGTGTTTATTAAATGTTCCAACATGAAGACAAATCGAATACAGTAATGGTTACAATAAAAGTGAAGACAAAGAAGAAACAGAAGAAACAGAAGAAAAAGAAGAAGAAAAATAAGAAGAAGAAGAAGAAGAAGAAGAAGAAGAAGAAGAAGAAGAAGAAGAAGAAGAAGAAGAAGAAGAAGAAGAAGAAGAAGAAGAAGAAGAAGAAGAAGAAGAAGAAGAAGAAGAAGAAGAAGAAGAAGAAGAAGAAGAAGAAGAAGAAGAAGAAGAAGAAGAAGAAGAAGAAGAAGAAAAAAAGATGAAGAAGAAGAAAAGAAGAAGAAGAAAAGGAGAAGAAGAAGAAGAAAGAAGGAGAAGAAGAGGGAGATCAGAGAATCAGAAGAAAGAAGAATCAGAAAAAGAAAAAGACGAAAACGTAAAACAAAAACAACAACAACAGCAACAACAACACCAAAACAAAACAAAAGAATGCCTTATGTCACCTGTGGCAAAATGGAGACTCGCGATCTGAGCTGATACAAGCCGACTGTGGAGATGTCCACGCCATCTATGAGAATGACCCCACTGTCTGCTTCCACCACACGGAACAAGGCAACGGAGAGGGACGATTTACCTGCCCCTGTCCTGCCCACGATACCAATCTGGAAATGTTGATAATCGTTAGTAAATAAAAATGGACGTAGATATGGATCATGTAACGCCGAAACAGATTTTTATGCGGGCAATCGAACATCTTAGAAATTTGCATACTGTGTCAAAATCAGATGAAACGTTGCATGGGCCTATTCATTTTCATTGATTCGAAAATATAGAAATATAGTAGTCTCACTTATTAGCCATACAAAACACTATGATTTGTATATGTTTACGAATGTCATATCTATGAACAAAAGAAACACTAAGATTTGTATATGTTTACTAATGTCATACCTATGAACAAAAGAAACACTAAGATTTGTATATGTTTACGAATGTCATATCTATGAATAAAAGAAACAGAAATGTCATACCTATGAACAAAAAAACACTAAGATTTGTATATGTTTACTAATGTCATACCTATGAACAAAAGAAACACTAAGATTTGTATATGTTTACTGATATCATACCTATGAACAAAAGAAACACTAAGATTTGTATATGTTTATGAATCAGAAACAAAAGGATAAACATGCACTCGATTCAAACAATTAAATGCAGAACCGAAATGCATAAAATCTCATATCATTATGTTCAAAATGTAGAGTATCATAATGTTCCAAAGCATTACGTTCGCAATGGAGAGTATCGAAATGTTCCAAGGTATTATGTTCGCAATGGAGAGTATCGAAATGTTCCAAAATGTTCATGGAGAGTATCGAAATGTTCCAGATTATGTTCGAAATGTTATCGAAATGTTCCAAAGCATTATGTTCCAAATGTAGAGTATCATTATGTTCCAAATGTAGAGTATCGAAATGTTCCAAAGCATTATGTTCCAATGGAGAGTATCGAAATGTTCCAAAGTATTATGTTCGCAATGGAGAGTATCGAAATGTTCCAAGGTATTATGTTCGCAATGTAGAGTATCGAAATGTTCCAAGGTATTATGTTCGCAAATGTAGAGTATCGAAATGTTCCAAGGTATTATGTTCGAAATGTAGAGTATCGAAATGTTCCAAGGTATTATGTTCGAAATGTTATCGAAATGTTAGAATGTTCGAAATTTATCAAAATGTTCCAAAGAAATAGAAAGAAGTTTAAAGGACATGTATACAAAAGGAACAGACAGTTCAGGCCATTTATGAGTACCTGACTCCTGGTGTAGTCTTATGTCTGAATCTAGATCTAGATCATATCCAACCAGAGGTGGGCTTCTCAGTGAGTAATGGTAATAATAATAATAATAATAATAATAATAATAATAATAATAATAATAATAATAATAATAATAATAATAATAATAATAATAATAATAATAATAATAATAATAATGCAGATTTCTATTGCGCACTTATCCCTAAAGGGTAAGGCTCTAAGCGCATTATATATTTTAAGAAAAATGTATACATGTATTACATATGGTAATAATATGAATTGAAATACATCAAGCTACATGAATGCAGCATAAAACTGTGTGTAATTTATGACAAGAAAATCGACAATGCAAATCAGAAGAAGAAAGTCGTATAACAGTAAATACTGTCACATAATCATATTCACTAAATCACATACACACGCACATGAACAGAAACAACACACACAAACTACTTCACACACATGATGAATACAACCTAATAAAACTATGCAATTCTTCATTAAGAAAGGAAGCTTTTATAAGCTAATTAAAATGTATATCTTGATGCTTTTTCTAAAAATGACAATGACTGTGACTCTCTAGGACTTTGTGGGGGGGGGGGGCATTCCATACAAATGGGCCATAAGATGCGAAAGATCGTGTACCAGCACTAGTTTTTACTTTTAGGAGTAATAGAGTAGAAGTATCGGCAGACGATCTTAATATCCGACCAGGTTTGTAAACATTTAAAAGACTTTGAAGATAGTTAGGTGATGTTCCATCAAGACATTTGTAAATTAAAATTGCAGTTTTGACTTTTATTCTTTATTTCGACTGTCAACCAGTGAAGTTATGTCATTAGTGGGGACACATTTTCAAATTGTCGTTTCTTTCCGATAAGTCTGGCTGCATTGTTTAATATAATAATATATTGATGATAATAATAATAATAATAATAATAATAATAATAATAATAATAATAATAATAATAATAATAATAATAATATAGAGAAGAAAACACAACAAAAAAACCCTATTTCTTCATGATCTCCATTCCCACTTTTCAAGCTACCTTTTGTATCTGCAAGTCGATTGTTTTACTTCCCCCTCTCTCTCTCTCTCTCTCTCTCTCTCTCTCTCTCTTCTAAATATATATATATATATATATATATATATATATATATATATATATATATATATATATATATATATATATATATATAGTCACCTTTTCTCCCGATCTGATAACCGTACTGATTCCCTTCAGCACAAGGTCAAGTCCAGGTCGGTATCTTAGTTGCAAGTCATTGAACTCTATGTGACCTTTGTCAGGCCACGAGGCTGGTAGTCCTTCTAATTCATGCTGGGCCTGGGGATCAAGGACGATCATCATTATACAACAATTAATTTACAAACAGCGAAATACGTGAAAGCGCGTTCTCAATCGCAATTCGATACTAGAATGTCATTAGAATGCAGGATGACTTCAATAGATAATGAAAACCATTTTGTTTTGTTTTTTACAGAATAGCTTAAACCAATGTCATGGTAATAGCGTTTCGAATCCTAGTAAAGGTAGGTATGATGTTGTGTTCCTTGAAAAAGACATTTAACACGTATTTATTTCTCCCTCGACCCAGGTGCAAATGGGTTCTAGCACTAGCTTCGTAGTAAAAACTTGCGTCAGACTAGCTTTCTGTCAAGGAGGCGGTTATTATCACCTGTTTCGTTTCACGCTACAGAAACCGGCATAAGCTCCGGCTCCATGGACCATAATGGCCTTGAAAGGAGTTTAATTACATGATAATACGAACAATGGTGTTTGAAGCAAACAGCAAAATTCGTGAAAATGCGTTCTCAATAGCAATTCAATACTTATGAACAGCTGTGTAAAAAAAAACAAACAAAAAAACAAAAACACTTGGAAAAACTACTGAGTATTTCTAGACATGATTGTGAGGGGTAAAGTGATGTCAGTGCACAGTCTTTGATTACACCAATATAGTTTTGTCATCGAACACTCTTGGCCTAATAATTAATTATTATCGAAGAAATGAATATTATATCTTGAGTATAGACTTTAGACTAGATATATATATATATTATATCTTGAGTATAGACTTTAGACTATATATATATATATATATATATATATATATATATATATATATATATATATATATATATATATATATATAAATATATATATATATATTATATATATCGTTTAAAATAGATTTAGATTTACAATCTACCAGTACCTAAAGTTCTAGATCTCGATCTAATCTAGATCGAACAAATCTAGACTCTAGATTTGTCTAGCTCTGTCCAGCTCTGTCTAGTTCTAGAATTTTATGTAGATTTTAGATTTACATCTACTTTGACCGATACAAACATATCGGGATATAAGTCTACTATAATATCTTTGATAATAATTATTAGGCCAAGAAAAACTGACTCAATAAAAACACACCGTCATGGTTGCTAAGCATTGTACCCATCCCCGCCCCCCAAAAAACATCCCCCAAAAACCGAAAATCAACTAAACAACCTGCGTTTAAAAATAGATGTTGGATGTTGGGTTTCTCCAACTTTACCAAACTACTCCTATTTAGTCGAAAATGTGTTTTTGTGTTTGAATTGAATACTAGTGTCTCACGCATCATATGTTGTTGGGACTATCTAGGAATATCTGGGAAATCTGGGACTATCTAGGAACATCTGGGACTATCTATGACAATCTAAGAACATATGGGACTATCTAGGACTATCTGGGACTATCTATGACTATATAGGAACATCTGGAACTATTTAGGAACATCTGTGCCTATCAGGAACATCTGGGACTGTCTAGGAACATCTGGGACTATCTAGGAACATTTGGGACTATCTAGGAACATCTGGGACTATCTAAGAACATCTGGGACTATATAGGAACATCTGGAACTATATAGGAACATCTGGAACTATATAGGAACATCTGGAACTATATAGGAACATCTGGAACTATATAAGAACATCTGGGACTATCTAGGAACATCTGGACCTATCAGGAACATCTGGGACTATATGTGACTATCTAAGATTATTTGGGGCTATCTATGACTATCTGGGACTATGTAGGACTGTATGGGACCCTCTAGAACTATCTGAGGCTATCTGGGAATATCTGGTACTATCTGGGACCATGACACGAATCTGGAAGACAGGAGATGCTACCACCTGAGCTTAACAGACAGTTTTTGTATCACGTTAAAACAATGAATTACGGCATACCTCTGGTAGAAGCTCAGAATATTCCAGAATTCTCTCCACGGCAACTGAGTTTGAAGTGTATTCAGACTGGTTCCTCACCAGGAAATTCAAAAAGATAGAAAACTGAAACAAAAAGTTCATAAAAGTTTGTACAATGTTAAAATGACTCCCTTTTGTTCTCTTTCTTTTTTTTTGGAGCAAATTATCCATTTTCATAAATATAAACATAAAATACAAAAAGCATAAAAGATGAATTTACAGTCTGTATCCCGCACAAGTGTAGGGTCATCGACTGTATATCATTTATCCCCCTATAGGCTATTGCATTCAAAGTCCTTTTCAACTCCATGGGGGAGCATACAGTACACCAGTCTGTTAGGTTAGGAAAGATCGTTTTCTACCTATAGCTGGGTATTTATTCACACCTGAGTCAAGTAAGGAAAGAAGAGTGAAGTATCTTTCCTTAAAGTACAACGTTGTGAAAAAAAGCCACCTTTGCCAGCTGTATGGCTTGAATCAGCGTCTTCGTGATTACAAGCTCACAACACTACGGTTCAGCTACAAAGCCTCGTTGATTACAAGCTCACAAGACTACAGTTCAGCTACAATGACTCGTTGATTACAAGCTCACAAGACTACAGTTCAGCTACAATGACTCGTTGATTACAAGCTCACAAGACTACGGTTTCGCTGCAAAGCCTCGTTAATTACAAGCTCACAACACTACGGTTTCGCTGCAAAGCCTCGTTGATTACAAGCTCACAAGACTACAGTTCAGCTACAATGACTCGTTGATTACAAGCTCACAACACAACGGTTTCGCTGCAAAGCCTCGTTGATTACAAGCTCACAACATTACGGTTCAGCTACAAAGCCTCGTTGATTACAAGCTCACACTCACAACACTACGGTTCAGCTACAAAGCCTCGTTGATTACAAGCTCACAACAACACTACGGTTCAGCTACAAAGCCTCGTTGATTACAAGCTCACAAGACCACAAGACCACAGTTCAGCTACAGCGACTCGTTGATTACACGCTCACAACACTACGGTTACGCTACAAAGCCTCGTTGATTACAAGCTCACAAGACCACAGTTCAGCTACAGCGACTCGTTGATTACACGCTCACAACACCACGGTTCAGCTACAAAGCCTCGTTGATTACAAGCTCACAAGACTACGGTTTCGCTGCAAAAGCCTCGTTGATTACAAGCTCACAACACTACGGTTTCGCTGCAAAGCCTCGTTGATTACAAGCTCACAAGACTATGGTTCAGCTACAAAGCCTCGTTGATTACAAGCTCACAACACTACAGTTCAGCTACAATGACTCGTTGATTACAAGCTCACAAGACTACGGTTTCGCTGCAAAGCCTCGTTGATTACAAGCTCACAACACTACGGTTCAGCTACAAAGCCTCGTTGATTACAAGCTCACAAGACCACAGTCAGCTACAGCGACTCGTTGATTACACGCTCACAACACTACGGTTACGCTGCAAAGCCTCGTTGATTACAAGCTCACAAGACCACAGTTCAGCTACAGTGCCTCGTTGATTACAAACTCACAACACTACAGTTCAACTACAAAGCCTCGTTATTAAAAGCTCATAAGACCATAAAACAAACTACAGTCACTCGTTGATTATACGCTCACAACACTACAAACCAGCAAAGATAGATGATTACAAGCTCACAAGACCACAGTTCAGCTAACAGTGACTCGTTGATTACAAGCTCACAACACTACAATTCAACTACAAAGCCTCGTTGATTACAAGCTCACAATACAACAGTTCAGCGACTCGTTGATTATACGCTCACAACACTAGAATGTTTTGAAATAAACTTCCTCATTAACAAACAAAAAAGCGACAAGGATATAGAAACAAACTCGTGGCGAATCGGCGAAGACCTTTTCGTCAGACAGCAAACCAAGAAACAAAGATAGATGGAATAAAACAAGAAAATCTTTTTCCATGGGATGATGTCGGGGGTGAGGAAACATTAGGGCATATGTTTTCTCACTCGGCTTACCTCCATAGCGTAAATGAGTATCCAGCGATAGCCCCATTTGAAGGAAGAGGAACAAGATTGCCAGAGCGTTAGTGCCTAACGTATAGGCCAGGCAACTGATGTATGCTCTCAAAAGGAGTTGAGAAGGACTTTGAATAAACTTCCTGTCCGACAGAAAAATGATGTTAAGTCAGAGAGCCAGTATTTTGTCACGGATATAGACTATGGACACTATAAATTCATTTATAAGTATAAATTGTTACACAACCAATTACGCCTTGCGATGTCAGAAGAAAAAGAAACAAAGCTGAGGTGAGTAAAACAAAGAAAATCAAAGGGTTTGGGAGAGGTGGGGATGACTGCATGGGGGTAGAGAAACATGGGGTGGCTAGTGGTAATCTACTAGAAAACTACTACTCGGCTTACCTCCAAAGCATTTCGATTTTGATAGGAACTGAAGAGGAAGCACCACGAACAAGATATTGCCTGGTGATCAGCATGCCTATCATGTCAAGGCGGGAAGCCAACAGATGCAGGCGTAGTTGATGAGCGTCCGAATGACGTTGGAATCGACAGCGCAGTCCGACAGAAAACGCCGCGTGTCCTAGAAACCCTGATTGTGGACACGCCGCTGACTGCTTCCCAAAGTGAGAATAGATGGGAGACTTGGACACTGACTCCATGCGTTTGATTTGACGTGCGAGTGGTAAGTAGAAAACCTGGTGAGTGCATGAAACACTTGGTTTTGGCTAGTGGTAAGTAGAAAACCTGGTGGGTTCATAGAAACACTTGGTTTTGGCTAGTGGTAAGTAGAAAACCTGGTGGGTTCATAGAAACATTTCGTTTTGGCTAGTGGTAAGTGGAAAACCTGGTGAGTTCATAGAAATACTTGGTTTTGGCTAGTGGTAAGTAGAAAAAAACTGGTGGGTTCATAGAAACATTTGGTTTTGGCTAGTGGTAAGTAGAAAACCTTGTGGGTTCATAGAAACACTTGGTTTTGGCTAGTGGTAAGTAGAAAACCTGGTGGATTCATAGAAACACTTGGTTTTGGCTAGTGGTAAGTAGAAAACCTTGTGGGTTCATAGAAACACTTGGTTTTTGGCTAGTGGTAAGTAGAAAACCTTGTGGGTTCATAGAAACACTTGGTTTTGGCTAGTGGTAAGTAGAAAACCTTGTGGGTTCATAGAAACACTTGGTTTTGGCTAGTGGTAAAAAACCTGGTGGGTTCATAGAAACACTTGGTTTTGGCTAGTGGTAAGTAGAAAACCTGGTGGGTTCATAGAAACACTTGGTTTTGGCCTGGTGGTAAGTGGAAAACCTGGTGGGTTCATAGAAACACTTGGTTTTGGCTAGTTTTGGTAAGTAGAAAAACTGGTCTTACGTATTTCGCTATTGGATCGAAAGGAGGGTCCAAAAAAATTGACCAGGGCTGGGCATCGAACTCAGGTCTCTATGAACTGATCAACCACATTCTCTTTTACACAGTAGTCATCTTTAATGCCGCTGGTAAGATATTAGTTACAGCAGTAGTTTGGGCGACAATAATAATAATAATAATAATAATAATAATAATAATAATAATAATAATAATAATAATAATAATAATAATAATAATAATAATAATAATAATAATAATAATAATAATAATAATAATAATAATAGAAGGAATATTACAAATAATGATATCTTCTTCCCACTTTCTCCGAGGTTTGCCTTTTTGGTCTTTACATTGAGTTTTAGCACTGTATACTGATTTAGCTATACTATTGTCATTCATTCTGTTAACATGCCCAAACCATCTCAGTTGATTCATTTCTATCTTAGTTTTTATACTATCTGCTTTGGTTTGATCTCTTATTGTTGTGTTTCTGATTTTGTCTCTTTTAGTTTTCCCTACTACTCTTCTTAGATATTTCATTTTGGCTGCCTGTACTCTACTGTATTCCCTACTGCCTAAGGTCCAGATTTCACTACCATAGAGGAGAGTAGGACAACAAACTGTATTGTATACTGCCGTTTTGGTTTTTGTTGACAATTCTTGTTTACCTACAAATGCCTTTCCTAGATGTTTGTATATTGCACTTGCCTTCTGGATTCTCTGGCTGATTTCTTCTCTTAGTTTTCCCTCTGAGTTAATCATTACTCCTAAGTAATTGTAGTTTTGAACTTGTTCTAAATTCTCCTGCCTAATTTATGATTTTGTGTTTTAAATTCCTCTTTTATTTAATTCAGTATTCATTATGCTGATATTTGACTGGAGATTCATTTCTGATTTTCCAAACAGAACTACATCATCGGCAAATGAAAGCATTGATACATTTACTGGTTTGAGCTTCCACATACCTACATTCATTTTATTCATGTTTGAGGATGCCTTTGCGACTAAATCCATAAATGTGATAAACAAAAGAGGACTTAGGCTAATTGAACCCTGTCTTAGATACTATTTCTACATGAAATTCTTCAGATACATTTGGTTTATTGTCAACACATGTTAATGGTTTCTATTAAATTTTGCTCTACGTTGGCTTTTTTAAGGAATGCCATAGTTCGTCCCTCCTCACAGTGGCAAATGCCTTTTCTAAGTCAATAAAACACAGGTGCAAGTCAATGTTTATCTCAAAGACTTTTTCTATTATTTGTCTAATTGTAAATATGTGGTCTTGTACACTTCTTCCTGGTCTAAATCCACTTTGATGCTCTTCAATCTGACCCTCTACCCTTTTCCTTAGTCTCATTTCCAGAATCCTGGCATACACTTTTCCTGGTATGCTAGGTAGTGACATCCCATATATAGTTTGATCGTTCCATACTTGATCCTTTTCTTGATGTATTGGTACTACTGTTCCCTTTTTCCAGTTGTCTGGCACCTGTTTGGACTTCTATGCTTTTTGACATATTGCATGTACTAGTTTGTCTGCCTTTCTCCTTGGTTTTTAATCATTTCTGGATAAAATGATCTGCTCCTCGGGCTTTTCCCTTATTTCATTTTTCTTATAACTGTTTGAAGTTCTTCCATTGCGATATCTACATCTTCAGCTTTCTCATCTCCATTACTTGTTACTCTTGCTAATTGATCTGCACTCCTTGTTTCATATCTTCTGGAGGGATTATGTAATTGTTGAAAATACATCCTCCAAGTTTCCATGATGTTACTGTCTCCTTTCAGTATTTCTTTTGGCATTCTTAATTTGTGGTATTGGGCATGCTTAGGTCTTTTCTCATGCTCTTCATTGCTTCCCATAACAGCTTTGATTTCCTTGATAGCTTTCTTGGTCTTTGTCCAAACTCTTCCTACTGTTCCTGTTTTGATTTCCTAACTTCCTCTTTGGCAATAGTTCTTTCATTCACGTAATCTATCCTATCTTCTGGTCTCTTTGTTTGCGTGTATTTCTTCCAGGCATCTTTCTTTTCATTGATCTTAGTCTTGATATTTTCATTCCACAACTAATTTGTTTCCTATGTACAACTGTGTTTCTTTATATATTTGCATTGACTTTTCACATCTGTCATTTGTTTTACTGTTGGTTTATTTAGTTCATTTAGTTGAGTAGCTCTTGTCTTTCCTTTTCTGTTTGTTTTCTTCATTTGTATCAATAGGAAATCTTTACTGATCCATTGTACTGAAAAAAAGGTGTTATTATGCAGTATTTTCATCTGTCTTCATTTAATCTTTGTATTTGTGCAAAAAAAAATGATTTTCAGTTATACTCTTAGTCTCCATTTGGAAAAGCTGTTGTCTCTCTTGCTTACCTATTACTCCTCCTGATGTTTCTACATTGTTGCCTACTCTAGAGTTTAAATCTCCTAAAACCCGTAATTCCTGTTTGAGTTTGAGATTCTCTGCAGCTATTTGTAAATCATTTTCGAAGATGTATTTTTCCTTCTTTGGTGACATATTCGTTTGATCCATAAGCTATTAATATTTAAATGTCTCTTCCTTTTGGTTTAATATTTACCTCTAATAGCCGTGGACTTACAAATTTCAACTTTCATGCTTGAGGAGGCCTACTCCTGCTTTAGTTCTTTCTTTTGACATCTACTCTTGAGAAGATTAAAGTATGATTTGGTCCTACATTTTCTATTTTTGTCCTATTTTGTTTGTTTCTGTAATAGCAAAAATGTCTACTTTGAATTGTTCCATTTCTTCAGCTAATTTTAACTCCTTTCCATTAATTGCCCAAACATTACATGTTCCAAAAATCACAGTCCGTGTTCTTTTCCAGAGTCGTCTTCGAAAGTTCAAGCCAGATATATCATTGTATATATTACTTTGAATCAGGTTGTTTTGGATAAGCAGGTGATTAGCTCACTGTACCCTATGTAGATGGCGTGGCTGCCACCTTGAGGCCCCCTACCGGGCTTTTAATTTTCTGCCAGGGTTAACTCCTTTAGCCTCGAGTCATTCAGGACCAGCCTGCAACGCAGCATGTTGTTATTTTTTTCAGGGTTAACTCCCTTAGTCTTTGGTAAGTCAAGACCGGTTTGCCAGGCAGCAGGTTGTTTTCTTTCAGGGTTAACTTCCTTAGCTTTTGGTCAGCCAAGACCTGTCTGCAAGGCAGCAGGAGACTCGTGGAGGGCGGCATCATCTACTCCCCGTACAGGTGCTTACCTGTCCACTGATAATAATAATAATAATATAATAATAATAATAATAATAATAATAATAATAATAATAATAATAATAATAATAATAATGATAATGATGATGATGATGATGATGATGATGAAAATGATTATGATTATGATAACAATGCTAGTAATAATAATAACAATAACAATAATAATGACAGCAATAATAACATCAGAAATACCTGCAACATGTAGAAGATACCAATGATGGGCAAAATGACGACGGTGAAGAAAGGAAAGTTGATGCACATGACAGCGATGGTACCCAGCACCTGGCACAGACAGTTGATGATGTCCACGGCGATAGCCGGCAGGGTGTTGTCCATCAGGTCCACGTCGCCGGCAAACCGGTTGAGAATACGTCCCATCGGTGTGGTGTCGAAGAAAGACATGGGTGACCTAGTCAAAGATACAAACAAGACATGGGTGACCTAGTCAAATATACAAACAAACATGGGTGACCTAGTCAAAGATACAAACAAACATGGGTGACCTAGTCAAAGATACAAACAAGACATGGGTGACCTAGTCAAATATACAAACAAACATGGGTGACCTAGTCAAAGATCAAAGATACAAACAAGAAACATGGGTGACCTAGTCAAAGATATAAACATGACATGGGTGACCTTGTCAAAGATACAAACATAACATGGGTGACCTAGTCAAAGATACGATACAATATAACATGGGTGACCTAGTCAAAGATACAAACAACACATGGGTGACCCTAGTCAAAGATACAAACATAACATGGGTGACCTAGTCAAAGATACGAACATAACATGACCTAGTCAAAGATACGAATATAACATGGGTGACATAGTCAAAGATACAAACATAAGATGGGTGACCTAGTCAAAAATACAAACATAACATGGGTGACCTAGTCAAAGATACAAACATAACATGGGTGACCTAGTCAAAGATACAAACATAACATGGGTGACCTAGTGAAAGATACAAACATAACATGGGTGACCTAGTCAAAGATACAAACATAACATGGGTGACCTATTCAAAGATACAAACATAACATGGGTGACCTAGTCAAAGATACAAACATAACATGGGTGACCTAGTCAAAGATACAAATATAACATGGGTGACCTAGTCAAAGATGCAAACATAACATGGGTGACCTAGTCAAAGATACAAACATAACATGGGTGACCTAGTCAAAGATGCAAACATAACATGGGTGATCCTAGTCAAAGATACAAACATAACATGGGTGACCTAGTCAAAGATACAAACATAACATGGGTGACCTAGTCAAAGATACAAACATAACATGGGTGACCTAGTCAAAGATACAAACATAACATGGGTGACCTTGTCAAAGAATACATACATAACATTGGTGATCTAGTCAAAGAATACAAAATAACATGGTTTGTGACATCCCCAGTTAAAGGTTTATAGACTTAAAATAAAGCATCTCTCCGGGTGACCTAGGATCAATCAGATGAATCATTCCAAGTTCGGCATAACCCCTATGCCACCGATGCCACGGCAGAAAACAGATCGAATTATTTTTTTCTAAGGTATACCGTCGTCGTGACCAAAACAAAAACAAAAACAACAACATGGGCAACCAGCGTCTTTGACTGACAGTGACAGGTTTCGTGATTGCAAAGCAACACCCTGCTTTACCACCGAGTGTGGTCCAAATTCTCTATCTAGAAGGGAACTCGGTAGTCCAGAGACAATGTGTCAGCATCTCAACCCAAAGTCGTGGGTTCAAGGCACGTCCCAGCTGATTGAAACGTTGTTTCGAGTTGTTTCCAATAAATCTTACCTCTCTGGTCCATGTTGGTGGATCGATACTTAGCCCCGTCAGAGAAGGACGATAAAAAGAGGGGCCCGTGTGTAAGTAGATCACAACACTTTGTGCACCTTAAACATCCCCCCTTGGCTATTTACATGATAGTCTGGGCAAAACTAGAAATCCTATCCGAGGCCTCGAGATCATCATAGTTGTGGATGTGGTTAAATCAAATCAAATCAAATCCAAATCAAATAAATCAAATCAAATCAAATCAAATCAAATCAAATCAAAGTCTACCAGGACACAGCCGTCGCACAGGGACGTGGGCAAGTGAGTAAGGACATTGTTTTTGGTGTCATTGAGATGTACTCAGTCCATGGTGTGCTGATCTCAGCGTGAATTCAGAGATGACAGCAACATGAAAGACACTGTGCAAGTGTGAAAGGAAAGAAGTAGAACATGACCTACCAGTAGGCCTCGCCATCCACCAACCGCCAATGATACTAGAGAAAGGTAAGTATTGGTTAGGCTGAGCCTGCTGATCTATCTCACTTCGTCTTTCTACTTCCTGCCTTGTGGCACATTCGGTATTAACACAGTGTCCCCAATTCATCTTTGCTACTTGCTGCGGTTATTGATTTATTCGAGGTCTTCAATCCTTCCACTTGTTCTTTCCTTTTCCCACTGTTCTTCGACATGTGGTTCTCTGTCCTCCTGTTCTTCGTCTTCCTTCTGGTGTCCAGTTTAATGTGATATTGCAGTCGTTCTCTTGGTCTTGTAATATAACAATTACGTCCTATAAATTCGCCTTTCTATATTCCACTTCTGTTTCTTTGTTTGTTACTCTTTCCTGTCATCGTTGTTTCTATAATCCTATTAAACATTTACTGTTGAATGTGTCAATGCTGTTATCATTTTTTTCTTGTTTATCTCCCAACCTATAGCACATTGTATTAGTAGATTGCAAAGCCATGTACAAAAAAAGTGAGAAACCCCTGGCACTGAGTGAAGAAAGAATCAAAAACGGCAGTGACGTAGTCATAAGTGGTAGGCGACAACAAGGATAGAAACATGAGACTGCAAAACATGAGACAGGTTAATAAACGATGATGTTGCGTCCATACTCTAACGCTACTGCTGCTACTAATACGGTTGTTACTACTACTACTACTACTACTACTACTACTACTACTACTACTACTACTACTACCATGACTACTACTACTACTACTACCACCACTACTACTACTACTACTACTACTACTACTACTACTGCTGCTGTTGATGCTGATGATGATGATGCATCTGCTGCTGCGACTGCTACTACTACAATACCTACAAATACTGCTATTATTACTACTACTACCACTACTACAACAACTACTACTACTACTACTAAGACGACTACTACTACTATTACTACTATTATTGCTACTGCTGTTGCTGCTTGCTGCTGCTGCTGCTGCTACTACTACTACTACTACTACTACTACTACTACTACTACTACTACTAAATTGATTAAACTGACTGTAGGGACCAAGCACTATGATGTCTTCCACTTTACGCCATGGAAACCGTGGATAGGCTCCGTTTCTATTGGCAGTACGACCGTAAGCAGACAAATCAATTTCAATAACTGAAAGTTAATGACTTTTTTGGTTCTCTTTTTGTACAATCATGTATTATCTTATCAAATTCAAATTGGATGAGCTTTATTCATAATTGAAGGAAATCTAAATTTGGCTTGGTTGGACACAGTTAAAGAAATCTAAATTTGGCTTGGTTGGACACAGTTAAAGGAAATCTAAATTTGGCTTGGTTGGACACAATTAAAGGAAATCTAAATTTGCTTTAGATGGACACAATTGAAGGAAATCTAAATTTGCTTTAGATGGACACATTTATTAAATTTGAAGGGAAATTTAAAGGAAATCTAAACTTGGCTTGGTTGACACATTTAGTTTGGACACATTTAAAGGAAATCTAAACTTGGAAACATTTAAAGGAAAACTAAACTTGGCTTGGTTGGACACAATTAAAGGAAACCTAAACTTGGCTTGGTTGGATACAATTCAAAGGAAATCTAAATTTGGCTTGGTTGGATTTACAAATTTGGCTTAATTGAAGGAAATCTAAATTTGCTTTAGATGGACTTGGTTAAATTTGCTTTAGATGGACACAATTAAAGGAAATCTAAACTTGGCTTGGTTGGACACAATTGAAGGAAATCTAAATTTGGCTTGGTTGGACACATTTAAAAAACCTAAACTTGGCTTGGTTGGACACAATTAAAGGAAACCTAAACTTGGCTTGGTTGGACACAATTAAAGGAAACCTAAACTTGGCTTGGTTGGACACAATTAAAGGAAACCTAAACTTGGCTTGGTTGGACACAATTAAAGGAAGTCTAAACTTTGGCTTGGTTGGACACAATTAAAGGAAACCTAAATTTGGCGTGCTTGAAGAACATTCGAGCTAACATAAATCCGGTCGCTGCTGTGCTGTGGACAACAAAACTGGTCTTTTATATTTCATTCTATCTTAAGTGTCTTATCTTCTCGTATCTCAAAACTTCGTACCCCAGACAGCTGGCCAGCATGCGTTTAGTGCAATTTGTTGGCGGACAGCGTGGCAGACAGCCAAAAGGAGCACATTCCAACACCGAATAACAGAGCTGTGGACAGGTAATAATGACATGAGATCACACGCAAAAGGTGCACATTCCCAGACTAAATAACTAAGCTGTGGACATATAATAATGCCTTATGATCACATTCAAAAGAAGCACATTCCTGCACTGAATAACTAAGCTGTTGACAGATAATAATGATTTGAGATCACATGCAAAAGGAGCACATTCCCGCACTGAATAACTAAGCTGTTGACAGATAATAATGGCTTGAGATCACATGCAAAAGGAGCACATTCCCAGACTAAATAACAAAGCTGTGGACAGATAATAATGACATGACATTGTGATCACACTCACAGAAATAGGAAAAAAGGCTTGCCTTGCAATGTACACACTTATAAATAGGAGGAACCTTTTTAAAATACAGAACAAAGTCACATAACTAAAATCATTAACAAAATGCTGTGTTAACGCCCATAGCAAGGAATGGATGTGAGACAGACATGAACCTTGGACAAAAATAACATCATTAAATTGTTCAATTCATTCGAAACTAAATGCTTAAGGTTTCATGAACTGGATACATCACTAAGACATTCATAAGAGCGTGAGTAGTAGTTGCAGGTAAACGAAGAGTGGCTGGAACGGTTCGTCAGAGCTGAAAGACTGGAATACTTTGGGCAATTCGTATGGTATGAGGGTTCAGTAAGGATGATTTTGGAAGGCACAATGAGTAAGAACAGACACAAAGAGAAGCCATACAGAGTATAAGAGAAATATTGAAGCCATACAGAAGATGGGAGAAAGAGTGAGGCCGTACAGAATATGAGAGAAAGAGTGAAGCCATACAGAAGATGTGAGAAAGAGTGAAGCCATACAGAAGATAGAAGACAGAGTGAAGCCATACAGAAGATAGAAGACAGAGTGAAGCCATACAGAAGATAGAAGACAGAGTGAAGCCATACAGAAGATAGAAGACAGAGTAAAGTCATACAGAAGATAGAAGACAGAGTAAAGTCACACAGAAGATAGAAGACAGAGTGAAGTCATACAGAAGATAGAAGACAAAGTAAAGACATACAGAAGATAGAAGGCAGAGTGAAGCCATACAGAAGATAGAAGACAGAGTGAAGCCATACAGAAGATAGAAGACAAAGTAAAACCATACAGAAGATAGAAGACAGAGTGAAGCCATACAGAAGATAGAAGACAGAGGGAAGTCATACAGAAGATAGAAGACAATGTAAAGTCATACAGAAGATAGAAGACAAAGTAAAGTCATACAGAAGATAGAAGAGAAAGTGAAGCCATACAGAAGATAGAAGACAAAGTAAAGCCATACAGAAGATAGAAGACAGAGTGAAGCCATACAGAAGATAGAAGACAGAGGAAAGTCATACAGAAGGTAGAAGACAAAGTAAAGTCATACAGAAGATAGAAGACAAAGTAAAGTCATACAGAAGATAGAAGAGAAAAGTGAAGCCATACAGAAGATAGAAGACAAAGTAAAGCCATACAGAAGATAGAAGACAAAGTGAAGCCATACAGAAGATAGAAGACAGAGTGAAGCCATACAGAAGATTGGAGAAAATAGGAAGCCATACAAAAGATGTGAGACAAATAATGAATATATAGACAGAGTAAAGCCATACAGAATATGGGAGACAGAGTGAAGCCATACAGAAGATGGGAGATAAAGTGAAGCCATACAGAAGATGGGAGACAGAGTAAAAGCCATACAGAATTTGGGAGATAGAGTAAAGTCATACAGAAGATGGGCGACAGAGGAAGCCATACAGAAGATGCCAGATAGAGTGAAACCATACAAAGATGGGAGAAAGAATGAAGCTATACAGAAGATGGGAAAAGAGTGAAGCCACACAGAAGATGGGAGATAGAGTGACGCCAAACAGAAGATGAGACAAAGAATGAAGCCATACTGAGGATGGGAAACAGAGTGAAGTCATACAGAAGATGGGAGAAAGAGTGAAGCCATACAGAATATGGGAGAAAGAGTGAAGTCATACAGAAGATGGGAGAAAGAGAAGCCATAGAGAATATGGAGATATAGTGAAGCCATACAGAAGATGAGACAAAGAATGAAGAAGACATACTGAAGATGGAGACAGAGTGAAGCCGCACAGAAGATGGGAGACAGAGTGAAGCCATACAGAAGATGGGAGAATGAGTGAAGCCATACAGAAGATGGGAGACAGAGTGAAGTCATACAGAAGATGAGAGAAAGAGTGAAGTCCATACAGAAGATGAGTGAAAGAGTGAAACCATACAGAAAATGGGACAAAGAATGAAGCCATACAGAAGGTGTGAGACAGAGCGAAACCATACAGAAGATGGGAGACAGAGTGAAATCATACAGAAGATTGGAAACAGAGTGAAATCATACAGAAGATTGGAGACAAAGTGAAGTTATACAGAAAATGGGAGAAAGAGTGAAGTTATACAAAGATGGGAGAAAGAGTGAAGCCATACAGAATATGGGAGAAAGAGTGAAGCCATACAGAAGATGGGGAAAAGAGTAAAGCCATACAGAAGATGGGAGAAATAAGGGGAAACAAGAACAGAGCGAGGAGAATGGCACAGGACAAAGAAACATTTCGAGGGCATTGATGCAACATCTTATGGGATATTAGATAATGATGATGATGATGATGATGAGGATGATGATGAAGCTGATGATGATGATGATGATGATGATGATGATGATGATGATGATCACAAAGCGCTATCCGGACGTTTTTGAGTGTGTAATCATAAGGACATTTATTGAAACCATGGTACAGTTTTGAAAAAAATATTTATGGTGAAGGTGTATTTTAATACAGATTCACAAAAGAATCACAAATCTTTTTATTTAAAAAAATTAACATCGATAGCTGATCTAGCAAATATCAACCAAAATCTACAATATGAAAATACTTTTACTATATTATCATAAGTTTCTGTTCGAAACCTGAACAAAACGGCTCGTCACGATTGACACATTCCGGTCATCCTTTGGGCTCACGCAGAACAGGAATCTCAATCCCATTTGATTTCTACCTTTGGGGATACTTGAAGCCAGTTCACAAACGTAACAGAACTAAAAATCGCAATTTCAGACGGAATACAACGAATTCCTTGGGATCAGTGTCACAAGGTTCTCCAGAACTTTCCGTGTCGTGCTCAAAGTTACGTTCTACGAGGAGGGCTCCCTTTCGAGCATACTTTGTAAAAGTCTGTTATTTCCCGTCCAGAATGCCAGTTCGACGTCCTATTTAAGGTAATCTTTCCACATAGCTATGAAAAGTGTTTACCTAGATTCGTCTAAACAATCTTGCACGGATTACCTTTAAATAAAATTTGTATTTTCCCGGGTAAGACTGCAAAATCTAACTCCTCAAATTCCAAACCGAGCGGTTAGGCTGCTGGACTGGGGATCATTAGGGTCTTTTGAATCCTAGCAAAGCTAGGGCCGACACAATCTTCTTTGGGAAAGACACTAAACAAGCGCTTTCCCTACTCCACCCAGGTGCAAATGGGTACAAGCGCTGACCTACTCCGGGATTAAAACCCAAGCGTCCGACTACCGTCCGACTACCGTACTGGCCAGAAGGTGGTTATTATCACATGTTCCGCCTCACGCTATTGAAATCGGATAAGCTTCGGCCCTATGGGACATACCAGCCTTGAAAGACCTATTACAACCCCCAACCCCTTATTTCCCTTATTTCCTTATTTCCCATATTTCCTTATTTCCCTTATTTCCTTTTCTTTTCTTCTTTCACTACTTCCCATATCCATCCCAACGCCGTCTTTTTTTGCCTCCGCATGTCATAGACAGGAAAGTCGCACACCTGAAATCCCAACAACTCAAGTTTGTAATGGAAATTCAATTCAATTCAATTCAATTCAATTTTCAAAATTCAATTCAATTCAAAACCTTTAAATCATCCCCAAAGGGAATTATTCAGATGTACACAATAGAATTACAAACCACGAAATCTAAGATAAAGTTTAACGTTGATCAAAATCACATTAAACATAGACCGTTTTTTTGTTTTTTTAAAATGTACATGACAAAATGTCACACAGCATGGATGCAACTCATAACACAAATACATTGTGTTCACACATGCATAAGAGGTACATATGTATAATGTCGAAAGTTTTGTGTGGATGTGTGTGTGTGTGTGTGTGGATGAGGGAGAGAGAGAGAGAGTGAGAGAGATAGACAGACAGACAGACGAACAGACAGACACACACAGAGACAGAGAGACAGAGAGAGAGAGAGAGAGAGAGAGAGAGAGAGAGAGAGAGAGAGAGAGAGAGAGAGAGAGAGAGAGAGACAGAGAGACAGAGAGACAGAGAGACAGAGAGAGACAGAGGACAGAGACAGAGACAGAGAGATACAGACAAAGACAGAG
>JAXRKP010000089.1:55000-72500 GCA_037039925.1 Doris montereyensis | reverse complement strand
TCCTTGTTCTGCTGTGTCAACAACTGCACGAAGCCAGTGTCGCGTGTCACCAGGTTGTCGAAGGTGCCGACATGGGTCACTGACCCCTCTTCCACCATGACCACCTGGTCGGCGTAGGAGCCAGTGGGCCCCGTGGGTCACTAGCAGGCGGGTCTGGTTGGGGGGGGGGTGGGGAAGGTAAGGAGTGTGTAGGAACAGTTGCGAACTTAAAATTCCATCTTTTACGCTGTAAGGCATTTGATTATAATTACGTTTTAACCTACTTACATGTATTATATTATTATCTCATGTTGTTCTGCTGTCATTGTAAAGTGCTTACAGCCTGTTTTCTACGGGGAAAAGTGCCATATAAGAGCCATCTATTATTATTATTATTATTATTATTATTATTATTATTATTATAGTAGTAGTAGTAGTAGTAGTAGTAGTAGTAGTAGTAGTAGTAGTAGTAGCAGTAGTAGTAGTAGTAGTAGTAGTAGTAGTAGTAGTAGTAGTAGTAGTAGTAGCAGTAGTAGTAGTAGTAGTAGTAGTAGTAGTAGTAATAGTAGTAGTAGTAGTAGTAGTAGTAGCAGTAGTAGTAGTAGTAGTAATAGTAGTAGCAATAGTAGTAATAGTAGTAGTAGTAGTAGTAGTAGTAGTAGTAGTAGTAGTAGTAGTAGTAGTAGTAGTAGTAGTAGTAGTAGTAGTAGTAATAGTAGTAGTAGTAGTAGTAGTAGTAGTAGTAGTAGTAATAGTAGTAGTAGTATTAGTAGTAGTAGTAGTAGTAGTATTAGTATTAGTAGTAGTAGTAGTATTTTTAATAGTAGTATTATTATTATTATTAATAGTAGCAATAGTAGTAGTAGTAGTAGTAGTAATAGTAGTAGTAGTAGTAGTAGTAGTAGTAGTAGTAGTAGTAGTAGTAGTAGTAGTAGTAGTAGTAGTAGTAGTAGTAGTAGTAGTAGTAGTAGTAGTAGTAGAATGTATTATTATTATTATTATTATGATTATTATTATTATTATTATTATTGTTATTTTTATTATTATTATTATTATTATTATTACTATTATCATTATTAACTCACACGTTGTCGAATAAGGTCATTCAATATGTTCAACGGGGAATTACATATTCTCTCTCTCCCTCCCTCTCCTTCTCTCTCTCTCTCTCTCTCTCTCTCTCTCTCTCTCTCTCTCTCTCTCTCTCTCTCTCTCTCTCTCTCTCTCTCTCTCTCTCTCTCTCTCTCTCTCTCTCTCTCTCTCTCTCTCTCTCTCTCTCTCTCTCTCTTCATCTGTCCTCCGTGTTGTGATCTACGAACGGAGTCTTCTTTTACCGTCTGTCTCTGACGGAACTAGTTGTCGATCTACCTACCTAGACCAGGGGTTGGTTGAGAGAGCTCTAGACTATCGAGTACCTCCACCCCCCCTCCTCCCATGGTATCAATGACATAAATAAAACGGTTATTCATTCGGCAGCACCAAAAGTGGTAGATACGACAGCACCAAAAGCGGTAGATATGACAGTGGTGTTTATACTATTGCACTTTCAAGGAAAACAACCCCAAAGACCGAATGTTCGTCATTAAGTCATACGACCAGCGATATATCTCACTATGATTTGGATTTTTAAATCGGCAAACATTGATGATGATGATGATGATGATGATGATGATGATGATAATGAAGATGATGAAGATGATGATGAAGATGAGACGATGATAATAGGTTATGAGTCGTCCATTTAGTGCTGGCTCTAACCCTTCGCGGATGCCTTTCAGTGGGTTTTGTCACCTGCTTCCGTAAACCGTGTTGCACCCATGTGCCTTCGCGTATCATCATGACATCCTGTTGCCGTTATTCCCAGGAATACGAGTCCACTTCTTGGTTGCCACACATAATATGTAGCGTCGGTGGTCTAGTTGGTAAGGTGCCAGGCTTAGGATTATGAGACTCCGAGTTTAAATCCTAACAAAGTTAGGTCGGACGTTGTGTTCTATGAGAAAGACATTTAGCACGCATTTCCCCCACTCTGAGATGTATAAATCGGAAAAAATCACTAGCTTGAGAATAAAAAACTTGCATCAGACAAGCGTCAATGTCCTGAAGGTGATGTTAGTCTCCTGTTCCTTCAAGCTTCAGAAATCGGGTTACTTTTGTTTTCACTGGTATCCTTATTGTGAGATAAAGCCATTTGAATCCAAACCAATGATTGCAAAATGATAAGCATTTCATTTTTGGCATTTGGCATTCTTTTATTTGCTTTGTTTTCCTATTGAATAATCGACTCATAACACATTGATTAATTATTTGCTCATAATATATCAGTTGATTTATTTACTTTTGATCGATACGAATATCGTATTAACTGAAATACGAACATCTATCACATTTCGAAAGCTACATAATATCGCCGCGCTAAGCTTACCTTCCCTCTCAAAAGTCCCTCGTCACTGATAACGTATTTGAAAATGTGCTTCCCCACGTGACTGTCCACTGCGCTCAAGGGGTCATCGAGCATGTAGATGTCCTGGTCACTGTATACAGCCCTGGCCAGGGCGATGCGCTGCTTTTGGCCGCCGCTTAGATTGATGCCCTGAGCAAAGTTAGATATTGTATTCTAATGCTTTCAGATGCAACAATGTTATACACGTGTTTTAACTCTATGCTCACTATCATCACCAGATAGAATATAAAGTTATTCCTCAGAGAGGGACATGCTGATCTTAAAAAACATTAAGAACAATTATTTAAGAGTCACTAGAGTGGAACTCTTCCTCTATATGAATTGCTTACTGTCTCCCGTATCACACTAGAGTTGAACTCTTCCCCTTTATGAATTACTTACTGTCTCTCCTATCACACTAGAGTGGAAACTCTTCCCGCTATATGAATTGCTTACTTTCTCTATCCTCTCTTCCCTCTATATGAATTGCCTACTTTCTTTTTCCTATCACACTAGAGTGAAAACTCTTCCTCTATATGAATTGCTTACTTTCTATCATCACACTAGAGTGAAAACTCTTCCTCTATATGAATTGCCTACTTTCTTTCCTATCACACTAGAGTGAAAACTCTTCCCGCTATATGAATTGCTTACTTTCTCACACTAGAGTGAAAACTCCTCTATATGAATTGCACACACTAGAGTGAAAACTCTTCCCTCTATATGAATTGCTTACTTTCTCTCCTTATCACA
Organism: Doris montereyensis; assembly: GCA_037039925.1. Classification (NCBI taxonomy): domain Eukaryota; kingdom Metazoa; phylum Mollusca; class Gastropoda; order Nudibranchia; family Dorididae; genus Doris; species Doris montereyensis. The sequence continues at coordinate 69,325 of JAXRKP010000089.1, read as the reverse complement.
CTAGAGTGAAAACACTTCCCCCAATATGAATTGCTTACTTTCTCTCCTGTCACACTAGAGTGAAACTCTTCCCTCTATATGAATTGCTTACTTTCTCTCTCCTATCACACTAGAGTGAAAACTCTTCCCCTATATGAATTGCTTACTTTCTCTCCTATCACAGTCATGTCTCCGAGGGTGAACAGCCGTAAGTCTGGTTCCAGGGCACACGCCTTCACTGTGCGTCGATACTTCCTTCTGTCGAATGGGCTGCCGAACAGAATGTTCTCCCTGACACTGGCGTTCTGGATCCAGGCTTGTTGGGCAACATAGGCTACGGTTCCCTTCATGCCAGACAAGAGGGAAAGAAACACGAGTTAACTTATACATACACCCCATTAATAGTGTGTAAAAAACAACAACAACATTTTAACCTAACCGAAGATATTCCAACACCCGCTCGTTTACCTTGACCTTGATGAACTAGATCTAGGAATTTAGTTTGACACCTCGCATTGATTTCTCTCCCTGCATCTAATAGTTGTTTAATTTTAGACAAATAATACTCCTTTTAAGTAGTGTTTTATTTTGATTTTTTCGTTTTATCTCTATTTTGATATTACATTTCAGTTAATCAATGTTCATGATAACATAATAATAAATGTCCATTATGATGATAAGGAGTATAATAATCAATGTCCATTATGATAAGGAGTATAATAATCAATGTCCATTACGATAAGGAGTATACTAATCAATGTTCATTATGATAAGGAGTGTAATAATCAATGTCCATTATGATAAGGAGTATAATAATCAATGTCCAATAGGATAAGGAGTATAATAATCAATGTCTATTATGATAAAGAGTGTAATAATCAATGTCCATGATGATAAGGCGTGTAACAAGCAATGTTCATTATGATAAGGAGTGTAATGATCAATGTCCATTATGATAAGGAGTATAATAATCATGTCCAATAGGATAAGGAGTATAATAATCAATTTCCATGATGTTAAAGAGTGTAATAATCAATGTAGCATTGTGATAAACTGTTTTGGGCCATTTATTGTCTGTATTCAACTAAACTTTTGGGCCATTTATTGCTGTATCATGATAAACTGTTTGGGCCATTTATTGTCTGTATTCAACTAGCATCATGATAAACTGTTTGGGCCATTTATTGTCTGTATTCAACTAGCAACATGATTAACTGTTTGGGCTATTTATTTTCTGTATTCAACTAGCATCATGATTAACTGTTTGGGCTATTTATTTTCTCTATTCAACTAGCATCATGATTAACTGTTTGGGCTATTTATTGTCTGTATTCAACTAGCCTCATGATTAACTGTTTGGGCTATTTATTTTCTCTATTCAACTAGCATCATGATTAACTGTTTGGGCTATTTATTGTCTGTATTCAACTAGCATCATGATAAACTGTTTGAGCCATTTATTGTCTGCATTCAACTAGCAACATGATAAACTGTTTGGGCCACTCATTGGGTGGATTGTGAAGTGTAAACTGCCATCTGGAATTCACCATTTATGTGAACCTAACATGAATTGCCTGAAAAGGACAATAAATATTTATTATTATTGTCTGCATTCAACTAGCAACATGATAAACTGTTTGGGCCATTTATTGTCTGCATTCAACTAGCAACATGTTAAACTGTTTGGGTCATTCATTGTCTGCATTCAACTAGCAACATCATAAACTGTTTGGGCCATTCATTGTCTGCATTCAACTAGCAACATGATAAACTGTTTGGGCCATTCATGTCTGCATTCAACTAGCAACATGATAAACTGTTTGGGCCATTCGTAATTATATAACGTGGAAACTGTCACCAGACACGATACACCGGTAATGTTTGGGACATAGCCGCTAGCGTTGAATTGTTTCGTTCCATTTCCGGCCAACGAGCAAAGAGTAGTCGCATTGGTCAAGGGGGACTCGGTGGTCTAGAGGTACGGTGTCGGCCGCTATATCAAAATGATCATGGGCTCAAGCCCCGACAGTTGCAGAATACGCCTATCTAAAAGCAATAGCCATTGTCCCTTAGACATATTACGATCGTCTTATCCGATTGGCAAAGGACGATAATACGTACGCTTTGAAGATGAACTTGCGCAGTTTAGATCTGTGTACATAGCGTTGTGAAAAGTCGCTCCTAGCACTGAGCATGAGATCAAAACGTAAGGTTAGACAATTAATCCTCTTCGTTCGATGATGTGGTTAACATCCCCACTAAACTTGCTCCTAAAACAATGTCTTCCGCTATCGTTTTCCACTGACCCCAAGTCCTTTTCTGTGCTTCTCTTTCACTTTCAACCGTTTTTCTTCACATCTAACAATAGGCATACGTCTACCTCTTTTGTAAGTGGTGTAAATGGCCCAGCGGTTAGGTCGCCGGGCTGGTGATCATGAGGTCCCGAGTTGGAATCCCTAGCAAAGGCAGGCCCGACGTTGTGTTCCTGGGAAAAGACACTTAACATTTCCCCCACTTTACCCAGGTGAAAAATGGTGGGTACAAGCATTAGCTGGGGATAAAAAAAGCCTGTTTCAAAACTAGAGTCATGGCCAGTAGGTGTGTATTGCCATCTATTTTCGCTTCACTCTTTTGAAACCGGGTTAAGCATTGAAGGAACTTGACTTCACTCCCTCTCTTTTGCCATCTGGAATTCACCATCGCACACGGCTATTTTTAGGTGGAATGTTATCGACATGCACAGTAGATGTGAAAAGTAATATCAGTCCCTCTCTTTTGCCAACTGGAATTCACCATCGCACACGGCTATTTTTAGGTGGAATGTTATCGACATGCACAGTAGATGTGAAAAGTAATATCAGCCCTCCTCTTTTGCCATCACCATCACAGGGCTATTTTTAGCGACATGCTGGAATTCACCATCTGGAATTCACAGGGCTATTTTTAGGTGGAATGTTATCGACATGCACAGTAGATGTGAAAAGTAATATCAGTCCCTCTCTCTTTTTGCCATCTGGAATTCACCATCGCACACGGCTATTTTTAGGTGGAATGTTATCGACATGCACAGTAGATGTGAAAAGTAATATCAGTCCCTCTCTCTTTTGCCATCTGGAATTCACCATCACATGGCTATTTTTCCTCTCTCTTTGCCATCTGGTTCACCATCGGAATGTTATCGACATGCACAGTAGATGTGAAAAATAATATCAGTCCCTCTCTCTTTTGCCATCTGGAATTCACCATCGCACGGGCTATTTTTAGGTGGAATGTTATCGACATGCACAGTAGATGTGAAAAGTAATATCAGTCCCTCTCTCTTTTGCCATCTGGAATTCACCATCGCACGGCTATTTTTAGGTGGAATGTTATCGACATGCACAGTAGATGTGAAAAGTAATATCAGTCCCCTCTCTCTTTTGCCATCTGGAATTCACCATCGCACAGGGCTATTTTTAAGGTGGAATGTTATCGACATGCACAGTAGATGAATTCACTCCCTCTCTCTTTTGCCATCTGCACCATCGGGCTATTTTTTTTAGGTGGAATGTTATCGACATGCACAGTAGATGTGAAAAGTAATATCAGTCCCTCTCTCTTTTGCCATCTGGAATTCACCATCGCACAGGGCTATTTTTAGGTGGAATGTTATCGACATGCACAGTAGATGTGAAAAGTAATATCACTCCCTCTCTCTTTTGCCATCTGGAATTCACCATCACAGGGCTATTTTTAGGTGGAATGTTATCGACATGCACAGTAGATGTGAAAGTAATATCAGTCCCTCTCTCTTTTGCCATCTGGAATTCACCATCACAGGGCTGTTTTTAGGTGGAATGTTATCGACATGCACAGTAGATGTGAAAAGTTATATCAGTCCCTCTCAGTCTCTTTTGCCATCTGGAATTCACCATCGCACAGGGCTATTTTTAGGTGGAATGTTATCGACATGCACAGTAGATGTGAAAAGTAATATCAGTCCCTCTCTCTTTTGCCATCTGGAATTCACCATCACAGGGCTATTTTTAGGTGGAATGTTATCGGCATGCACAGTAGATGTGAAAAGTAATATCAGTCCCTCTCTCTTTTGCCATCTGAAATTCACCATCACAGGGCTATTTTTAAGGTGGAATGTTATCGATGCACAGTAGATGTGAATAATATCAGTCCCTCTCTCTTTTGCCATCTGAAATTCACCATCACAGGGCTATTTTTAGGTGGAATGTTATCGACATGCACAGATGTGAAAAGAATATCAGTCCCTCTCTCTTTTGCCATCTGGAATTCACCATCACACAGGGCTATTTTTAGGTGGAATGTTATCGTAATATCAGTCTCCTATCCATCTTTGCGGTGGTGAGACGACCGGTCGTGTTAGACAGATCACACCTAACAATTACTTTCCTGAGACAGGGCCGTTACGATATTGTTTTTAGCATCGTACCAGTAGTGTTGGTAACTTCCATGATTCGATGAGATAGACTTAGGTAGAGAGAACAGCATTTCTTAAATAGTCCAAATTTGGTCGTTTAACTAATACCTCTGTCAGTTCTCCACGTGTTCATGAACATTGAAAACGCGTATCGTGTAAGAAGATAGGAAAGCGAGCTCTCTCAGTGGAGCGTCTCACTGCTACACACGAGTTCCATTTCCGGTCAAGGAAAATTTGTCAGGGGCCACCTGTCTACCAGGTAACCAATGGACAGCTATGTATGTCCAGGCTAGGTGGAACTACAATCGGTGTGAAAAACAATGGTAAATTGCCACATAATGCCATATGGTCTGAAAATTTTGGACTCTGCTCCTATTAATATTATCCTACATTCAACAATGAGTATGGGAGCTTCATTTCACTTTATAAGATACCTATGCGTTGGATAACATACTCACTAGCTTCCCACTATAGAACAGCACGTATTTATCAGCGTAATTTATAACCGTCTTCTCTCGTTTGAATCTTCGCCCCTCTTACATCCTCCTTTCTATTTTTTTTCCTTTTCTGACATCACATTGTGTGGTGCCTATAGACGTATGCAGATATTCCTCGTGTTTGTTGTCTGACGGAGGGTTATACCCGAAACGTCACAATGTTTCTTTTCTGTTTCTCTTGGTGGAACTGCCACGACGTCTTTGTCGTTTGTCACTTTTGACGTCACTCCACTGTGGCTCTTATATGTGTTGTATTCATCGACACATGTCCATTATTAGTCAGTTACCCGTTTAGCTCTACATTAGATACCTGGCTATCAGTCTACCCATAACTAAAATTATTACTCGTCTATTAATGTGTTCCGAAACATGGACACGAGTTTCACATCTACCTTGACATCAACAGCGCCTCTCAGAATTCTCATCTCTCCCAAAATGGCCGACAAAATGGATGACTTTCCGCTTCCCACTTTACCAACCACCATCGTCAGTAAGTTTTCCTTGACATCCATGTTAATTCTGTAACGGTACATAATGTATAGACTCAATCACATACTTTAAATGGTAATGTGGTATTGCCCCAAACCCACCATCTCTTCCTCACATACGTCCTTCACTCCCATCTGCTCTTCAATGTTTAAGAAATATAAATACAATGTATCAAAAGTCAAATATTTACACAAATTAGGCACCTTTTAAAAGACCTTGTTGGTAAACACTTTACCTTTATTATCTAGATACCGGAGCATGTAGGCATCAATAGAATTGACAGTGCTAATACATTGGCAAACGAGGCGCGTTTCAAAGATGTCAGCCGTAATGCTTTATTCGATTCCGCCGGTAATAAGATTTTAACCAATTCCTATATTGACACAACTTGGCAGAAGGAGCGGGACCATGAACTTAATAATAAGCTTCATGAAGTGGTCTCGTAAATGACAGAAAGACCACACGTAAAAGTAACAAATAGAAAAGAAGAGAGCCGCCTTCATATTGGTCACTCGTGGCTTATGGTAGGTTTCCTGCTGACCCATGACGACCAGCCTGTCTCTCACTCCTGTCATTGCCTGTTTTCTATCAACCATTATTGTTTTAGTAAACTGCCATAATCTGGTTGATATACGATTGGAATATTATACCGAAAGCAACATTTATAAACCTTTTCGAGAGATTGTTCCGCAAACTTACTTCGGCTATTTACACGGAATCGGACTGTATCACCAGATATCTGACTGTATCACCAGATATCGGACTGTATCACCACATATAGGACTGTATCACCAGATATCCGACTGTATCACCAGATATCTGACTGTATCACCAGATATCTGACTGTATCACCAGATATCCGACTGTATCACCAGATATCGGATTGCATCACCAGATATCCGACTCTATTACCAGATATCGGACTGTATCACCAGATATTGGACTGTATCACAAGATATCGGACTGTATCACCAGATATCGGACTGTATCACCAGATATCGGACTGTATCACCAGATATCACTGTATCACCAGATATCGGACTGTATCACCAGATATCGGACTGTATCACCAGATATCGGACTGTATCACCAGATATTGGACTGTATCACAAGATATCAGACTGTATCACCAGATATCGGACTGTGTCACCAGATATTGGACTGTATCACAAGATATCAGACTGTATCACCAGATATCCGACTGCATCACCAGATATCGGACTGTATCACCAGATATCCGACTGTATCACCAGATATCGGACTGTATCACCAGATATCGGACTGTATTACCAGATATCCGACTGTATCACCAGATATCGGACTGTATCACCAGATATCGGACTGTATCACCCGATATCCGACTGTATCACCAGATATCGGACTGTATCACCAGATATCGGACTGTATCACCAGATATCGGACTGTATTACCAGATATCGGACTGTATCACCAGATATCGGACTGTATCACCAGATATCCGACTGTATCACCAGATATCGGACTGTATCACAAGATATCGGACTGTATCACCAGATATCTGACTGTATCATCAGATATCGGACTGTATCACCAGATATCGGACTGTATCACCAGATATCGGATTGTATCACCAGATATCGGACTGTATCACCAGATATCGGACTGTATCACCAGATATCGGACTGTATCACCAGATATCCGACTGTATCACCAGATATCGGACTGTATCACCAGATATCGGACTGTATCACCAGATATCGGACTGTATCACCAGATATCGGACTGTATCACCAGATATCGGACTGTATCACCAGATATCCGACTGTATCCCCAGATATTGGACTGTATCACAAGATATCCGACTGTATCACCAGGTATCCGACTGTATCACCAGATATCGGACTGTATCACCAGATATCCGACTGTATCACCAGATATCCGACTGTACCACCAGATATCGGACTGTATCACAAGATATCCGACTGTATCACCAGATATCCGACTGTATCACCAGATATCCGACTGTATCACAAGATATCGGACTGTATCACCAGATATCGGACTGTATCACAAGATATCGGACTGTATCACAAGATATCGGGCTATATCACAAGATATTTGACTGTATCACAAGATATCGGACTGTATCACAAGATATCCGATTGTATCACCAGATATCGGACTGTATCACCAGATATCCGACTGTATCACCACATATAGGACTGTATCACCAGATATCCGACTGTATCACCAGATATCCGACTTTATCACCAGATATCCGACTGTATCACCAGATATCCGACTCTATTACCAGATATCCGACTGTATCACCAGATATCCGACTGTATCACCAGATATCGGACTGTATCACCAGATATCCGACTGTATCACCAGATATCCGACTGTATCACCAGATATCGGATTGTATCACCAGATATCCGACTGTATCACCAGATATCCGACTGTATCACCAGATATCGGACTGTATCACCAGATATCCGACTGTATCACCAGATATCCGACTGTATCACCAGATATCCGACTGTATCACAAGATATCGGACTGTATCACAAGATATCGGACTGTATCACCAGATATCCGACTGTATCACCAGATAAAGGGCCTTGAATACTGATACATTTTTAACACATTGACTATAGTTTTATAATGTTTACAAATATTAAAGGAAGTTACTTTGGGGGGGGGGTATTTGATATTCCACCCAAACAGTACCGAGTAACATTAATCATTGACGAACCAGCATAGTGGACGGAGTTTACTTCGAACATACAAACATACAAACAAACAAAACTAATACGATGTGGCGGGCAATAAAAAAAGTCGAAATATTCATGTCTAGTGAGATTAATTCATGTCTAATGAGAATAATTCATGTCTAATGAGATTAATTCATGTCTTATGAGATTAATTCGTGTCTAATGAAATTAATTCATGTCTAATGAGATCGAAACATTCATGTCTAATGAGATTAATTCATGTCTTAAGAGATTAATTCGTGTCTAATGAAATTAATTCATGTCTAATGAGATCAAAACATTCATGTCTAATGAGATCAAAACATTCATGTCTAATGACATCAAAACATTCATGTCTAATAAGATCGAAACATTCATGTCTAATGAGATCAAAACATTCATGTCTAATGGCATCGAAACATTCGTGTCTAATGAGATTAATTCATGTCTAATGAGATCGAAACATTCATGTCTAATGAGATCGAAACATTGATGTCTAAGGAGATCGAAACATTCATGTCTAATGAGATCAAAACATTCATGTCATCGAAACATTCGTGTCTAATGAGATTAATTCATGTCTAATGAGATCGAAACATTCATGTCTAATGAGATCGAAACATTGATGTCTAAGGAGATCGAAACATTCATGTCTAATGAGATCAAAACATTCATGTCTAATGGCATCGAAACATTCATGTATAATGAGATTAATTCATGTCTAATGAGATCGAAACATTCATGTCTAATGAGATTAATTCATGTCTAATGAGATCGAAACATTCATGTCTAATGAGATTAATTCATGTCTAATGAGATCGAAACATTCATGTCTAATGAGATTAATTCATGTCTAATGCGATCAAAACATTCATGTCTAATGATATTAATTCATGTCTAATGAGATCAAAACATTCATGTCTAATGAGATCGAAACATTCATGTCTAATGAGATTAATTCATGTCTAATGAGATCGAAACATTCATGTCTAATGAGATTAATTCATGTCTAATGAGATCGAAACATTCGTGTCTAATGAGATTAATTCATGTCTAATGAGATCAAAACATTCATGTCCAATGAGATCGAAACATTCGTGTCTAATGAAATTAATTCATGTCTAATGAGATCGAAATATTCATGTCTAATGAGATCGAAACATTCGTGTCTAATGAGATTAATTCATGTCTAATAAGATCGAAACATTCATGTCTAATGAGATCCAAACATTCATGTCTAATTAGATCGAAACATTCATGTCTAATGAGATCGAAAGATTCATGTCCAATGAGATCGAAACATTCATGTCTAATGAGATTAATTCATGTCTAATGAGATCGAAACATTCGTATCTAATGAGATCGAAACATTCATATCTAATGAGATTAAGTCATGTCTAATTAGATCGAAACATTCATGTCTAATGAGATCGAAACATTCATGTCTAATGAAATCCAAACATTCATGTCTAATGAGATCCAAACATTCATGTTTAATGAGATCAAAACATTCGTGTCGAATGAGATCAAAACATTCATGTCTAATGAGATCCAAACATTCATGTCTAATGAGATCAAAACATTCGTGTCGAATGAGATCGAAACATTCATGTCTAATGAGATCGAAAGATTCATGTCTCATGAGATTAATTCATGTCTAATGAGATCGAAACATTCATGTCTAATGAGATCAAAACATTCATGCCTAATGAGATCAAAACATTCACGTCTAATGAGATCAAAACATTCATGTCTAATGTGATCGAAACATTCCTGTCTAATGAGATCAAAACATTCATGTCTAATGAGATCGAAACATTCATGTCTAATGAGATCGAAAGATTCATGTCTCATGAGATTAATTCATGTCTAATGAGATCGAAACATTCATGTCTAATGAGATCGAAACATTCATGTCTAATGAGATCGAAACATTCATGTCTAATGAGATCGAAACATTCATGTCTAATGAGATCAAAACATTCATGTCTAATGAGATCGAAACATTCATGTCTAATGAGATTAATTCATGTCTAATAAAATCGAAACATTCATGTCTAATAAGATCGAAACATTCATGTCTAATGAGATCGAAACATTCATGTCTAATGAGATTAATACATGTTTAATGAGATTAATACATGTCTAATGAGATTAATACATGTCTAATGACATTAATTCATGTCTAATGAGATTAACTCATGTCTAATGAGATCGAAACATTCATGTCTAATGAGATTAATTCATGTCTAATGAGATCGAAACATTCATGTCTAATGCGATCGAAACATTCATGTCTAATGAGATCGAAAATTTCATGCCTAATGAGATCGAAACATTCATGTCTAATGAGATTAATTCGTGTCTAATAAAATCGAAACATTCATGTCTAATGAGATCGAAACATTCATGTCTAATGAGATTAATTCGTGTCTAATATAATCGAAACATTCATGTCTAATGAGATTAATACATGTCTAATGAGATTAATACATATCTAATGAGATTAATACATGTCTAATGACATTAATTCATGTCTAATGAGATTAATTCATGTCTAATGAGATTAATTCATGTCTAATTATATTAATTCATGTCTAATGAGATCGAAGCATTCATGTCTAATGAGATTGAAGCATTCATGTCTAATGAGATCAAAACATGCATGTCTAATGAGATTAATTCATGTCTAATGAGATTAATTCATGTCTAATGAGATTAATTCATGTCTAATGAGATCGAAACATTCATGTCTAATGAGATCGAAACCTTCATGTCTGATGAGATCGAAACATTCATGTCTAATGAGATCGAAACATGCATATCTAATGAGATCGAAAGATTCATGTCTAATGAGATGAATTCATGTCTAATGAGATCAAAACATTCATGTCTAATGAGATCGAAACCTTCATGTCTAATGAGATCAATTCATGTCTAATGAGATCGAAACATTGATGTCTAATGAGATTAATTCATGTCTAATGAGATTAATTCATATCTAATGAGATTAATTCATGTCTAATGAGATTAATTCATATCTAATGAGATTAATTCATATCTAGTGAGATTAATTCATGTCTAATGAGATTGAAACATTCATGTCTAATGAGATCCAAACATTCATGTCTAATGAGATCGAAACATTCATGTCTAATGAGATCCAAACATTCATGTCTAATGAGATCCAACATTCATGTCTAATGAGATCCAAACATTCATGTCTAATGAGATCCAAACATTCATGTCTAATGAGATTAATTCATGTTTAATGAGATTAATTCATATCTAATGAGATTAATTCATATCTAATGAGATTAATTCATGTCTAATGAGATCAAAACATTAATATCTAATGAGATTAATTCATGTCTAAGGAGATTAATTCATATCTAATGAGATTAATTCATGTCTAATGAGATTGAAACATTCATGTCTAATGAGATTAATTCATGTCTAATGAGATTATTCATATCTAATGAGATTAATTCATGTCTAATGAGATTGAAACATTCATGTCTAATGAGATCCAAACATTCATGTCTCATGAGATCCAAACATTCATGTCTAATGAGATCAAACATTCATGTCTAATGAGATTAATTCATGTCTAATGAGATTGAAACATTCATGTCTAATGAGATTAATTCGTGTCTCATGAGATCAAACATTCATGTCTAATGAGATTAATTCATGTCTAATGAGATTGAAACATTCATGTCTAATGAGATCCAAACATTCATGTCTAATGAGATCCAAACATTCATGTCTAATGAGATCTACACATTCATGTCTAATGAGATCCAAACATTCATGTCTAATGAGATCCAAACATTCATGTCTAATGAGATCCAAACATTCATGTCTAATGAGATCCAAACATTCATGTCTCATGAGATCCAAACATTCGTGTCTAATGAGATCCAAACATTCATGTCTAATGAGGTTAATTCATGTCTAATTCATGTCTAATGAGGTTAATTCATGTCTAATGAGGTTAATTCATGTCTAATGAGGTTAATTCATGTCTAATGAGGTTAATTCATGTCTAATGAGGTTAATTCATGTCTAATGAGGTTAATTCATGTCTAATGAGGTTAATTCATGTCTAATGAGGTTAATTCATGTCTAATGAGGTTAATTCATGTCTAATGAGGTTAATTCATGTCTAATGACATTAATTCATGTCTAATGAGGTTAATTCATGTCGAATGAGATCGAAACACTCATGTCTAATGAGATTAATTCATGTCTAATGAGATCGAAACACTCATGTCTAATGAGATTAATTCATGTCTAATGAGATCGAAACATTCATGTCTAATGAGATCGAAACACTCATGTCTAATGAGATTAATTCATGTCTAATGAGATTAATCCATGTCTAATGAGATTAATTCATGTCTAATAAGATCCAAACATTCATGTCTAATGAGATCGAAACATTCATGTCTAATGAGATCCAAACATTCATGTCTAATGAGATCAAAACGTTCCTGTCTAATGAGATCAAACATTCATGTCTAATGAGATCCAAACATTCATGTCTAACGAGAGTGAAACATTCATGTCTAATGAGATCAAAACATTCATGTCTAATGAGATCAAAACATTCATGTCTAATGAGATTGAAACATTCATGTCTAATGAGATTGAAACATTCATGTCCAATGAGATTGAAACATTCATGTCTAATGAGATTGAAACATTCATGTCCAATGAGATTGAAACATTCATGTCTAATGAGATTGAAACATTCATGTCTAATGAGATTGAAACATTCATGTCTAATAAGATTAAAACATTCGTGTCTAATGAGATTAAAACATCCATGTCTAATGAGATTAATTCATGTCTAATGAGATTAATTCATGTCTAATGAGGTCAATTCATGTCTAATGAGATTAATTCATGTCTAATGAGATTAATTCATCTCTTATGAGATTAATTCACGTCTAATGAGATTAATTCATATCTAATGAGATTAATTCATGTCTAATGAGATTAATTCATGTCTTATGAGATTAATTCATGTCTAATGAGATCAATTCATTTACAATGAAATTAATTCAATTGAATGCGATTCGATTATATTTATTAATCCTTTAATAAAAAGAAATTGTAGTTGCGTTATCACAATTTGCGTTTGATAAATTAAAGAATGTATCAATGTCTAACTTAAAAACGAGTCTAACTTACGTTAAATAAGTCATGTTGTTAGATTCTATTTTTCAAACCAAACAAAAGATGTGTGTATTATGTGAGTTTTAAATCTGGAAGATGGTGTTGTAATAAACCCTTCAAGATGGATTAAGATACCTTTGTTGTGTTTGTTTCAAACAGATTAAAATGATTTTCACTTTTCGCTAAAAAGGTGTTAAAACAATTTATTAAAATTTCCAAATCACTTTATAATATGCGAAAACTCAAACAAAAAGAATAAAACAAAGCAAGTCAATAAGAGTAATAATAAAATAAGAAATCAAAAACAGACAACAGCAAACAGAGAATAACAGGTCAAACAGGAAAACTAACGTACAAAAATGTCAAAACAGTATGATAGTATTATGACATTAGTATCCACAACTTCAGTACTAATATTGCAAGATAACTGACACAACAGGAACAACAGCGACAACAACGACAACACAGACTTCTGCTGCTACTATTTCTGCAAACTGCGACTACAGATACCACTACCACTACAACTACACCAGTACTACTACGACTATTTCAGCTACTAATACTTCCACTACTATTACTACTACTACTACTACTACTACTACTACTACTACTACTACTACTACTACTACTACTACTACTATTACTACTGTTTCTACTGTTGCTACTACTGCTACTACTTCTACTACTACTACTACTACTACTACTACTACTACTACTACTACTACTACTACTACTACTATTACTACTACCACTACTACTTTTTCTTTTACTAGTACTTCTACCATTCAATTCAATTCAATTCAATTCAAAAATGTCTTTATTGTCGGTAATATTATACATTATCATAACAAATAGAGACATGCAGATATCACAAAGGAAATAACCTTTTATTGGCTTTTCACCGAATTTTCAATAGAAAATATTACTAAAATGCTATCTAAGATGGGATTAAGAATCTAGTTTCTAAAAATCTACAGTTAACAAAGAAATATGATACACAAATTATATA
>JAXRKP010000089.1:42500-50000 GCA_037039925.1 Doris montereyensis | reverse complement strand
TCTTTTCCATAAGTCTACGGCAAGCATTGGCGATCGTGGATTTGTATTTCTGCTTTGCCATTCGAGGATTGGATCAAGTTATTGATGCTGGTGTTCCTTTGTGGCTAAATGGTTAAGACTTTGTGTAAGTCATCCTTTGACTTCCCTCATGCTTTTTTGTTCCGGAGATTTTTCCAACATTCTAGTTGCTCTAGTCGCCGTCCGCCCCCCCCCTTTCCTTTCCTGTTGAGTCATTTCCAATATTTCATACAAGAAAAATACATTCTGCCACCATACGGATTGGAAACTGCATCGGCACTCGTCGCATCGATGAAAAGAATGTGCTACCAACTGAGCCAAACTACGCCCATTTTTGTCATTAGCTACATGATATTGTCAGTATTTTACAGAGAACCCACACTTCTATTACATTTCATCGATTGGCTTTTTGTTTGTTTATGGATGAGTATTTGTTGGTTAAACGCCGCAGAGAGGAGAGGTGTATTATCACAAAACACCTGGTTTCCACAATCACGCCCAGAAGAAAATGGACATGGATAGGTCCTAGCGATAAACAGCGCAACCAGATATATCAGCGATACAACCCCGCTTCGGTGATGCCATCACCATATCCCAATGCTGTGCTGGTGAAAGTGAGATTGATAACCAAACGAATTTCAATTAACACACTCAGATATTGCTAAAATCTAATGAAAGACTTGATAAAAAGTTCACAGTGCCTTGATAAAACATATGGTTCTCCACCACTCTCTCTCTCCCTCTCCTCTCTCTCTCTCTCTCTCTCCTTCTCCCTTCTCTCTCTCCTCTCTCTCCCTCCCTCTCCCTCTCCTCTCCTCTCTCCTCTCCTCTCCCTCTCTCTGTCTCACTTCTCCTCTCTCTCCTCTCTCTCTCTCCTCTCTCCCTCTCCTCTCTCCTCTCTCTCCTCTCTCTCCCTCTCTCGCCTCTCGCTCTCTCCCTCCCTCTCTCCCTCTCTCCCTCCTCCCTTCTCCCTCTCCTCCTCCTCCTCCTCCCTCTATTCCCTCCCTCCCTCCTCCTCTCTCTCTCTCTCTCTCTCCTTCTCTCCCTCTCTCTCCCTCTCCCTCTCCCTCTCCCTCTTCCTCTCTTTCTCTCCCTCCTCCCTCTCTCCTCCCTCCTCTCTCCCTCTCCCTCTCTCTCTTCTCTCCCTCTCCCTCTCCCTCTCCCTCTCCCTCTCTCCCCCTCCCTCTCCCTCTCTCCCTCTCTCCTCTCCCTCCCTCCTCTCCCTCTCCCTCTCCCTCTCGCTCTCCCTCCCTCCCTCCCTCTCCCTCTCTCCTCTCTCTCTCCCTCTCTCCATCTCCCTCTCCCTCTCCCTCTCCCTCCCGCTCCCTCTCCCTCCCTCTCCGTCTCCCTCTCCCTCTCCTCTCTTCCCTCTCTCCCTCCTCCTTCTCTCCCTCTCCATCTCCCTCCCTCCCCCTCCCTCTCCCTCTCCCGTCCCTCTCTCTCTCTCCCTCCCTCTCTCCCTCTCCCTCTCCTCTCTCTCTCCCTCTCCTCTCCCTCTCTCCCTCCTCTCTCCTCTCTCCCTCTCTCTCTCTCTCATCCTATCTATCTAGCTCCCTACTCCTCCTCCCTCCCTCCTCCTCTCCTCTCCTCTCCCTCTCTCTCTCTCTCTCTCTCTCTCCTCCTCTCTCCCTCCCTCTCCCTCTCCTCCCTCCCTCCCTCCCTTCCTCTCCCTCCTCCTTCCTCCCTCTCCCTTTCCTCTGCCTCGCCTCCCTCTCCCTCCCCCTCCTCCCTCCCTCTCTCTCCCTCTCCATCTCCTCCTCTCCCTCCTCCTCTCCCTCCCTCTCCCTTCCTCTCCCGCTCCTCTCTCCCTCCTCCCCTCCCTCTCCCTCTCCTCTCCTCTCTCCCTCTCCTCCCTCTCCCTCTCTCCCTCCCTCTCCCTCTCTCTCTCTTCCTCTCCCTCTCCCTCTCCCTCTCCCTCTCTCTCTCTCTCTCTCTCTCTCCCTCTCCCCCTGTCTCTCTCTCTCTCTCTCTATATATATATCCCTCCTTCTCTCCTTTTATTACTTACTTATTTTCATATTTATTTCCTCCCTCCCTAGATCTGAGCCCTCCCTCTCACTCCCTCCCTCTACTCACTTATTTTCATATATTTTTCACACCCTTCCTCCCCTCCTCCCTCCCTCCCTCCCTCTCCCCTCTCCCTCTCCCTCTCCTCTCTCTCCCCTCTCCCTCTCTCTCTCTCTCTCTCTCTCTCTCTCTCTCTCTCTCTCTCTCTCTCTCTCCCTCTCCCTCTCCTCCTCCCTCTCCCTCTCCCCCTCCTCTCCCTCTCCTCGATCTGAACCTTCCACTCTCCCTTCTCTCTCTCTCACCCTCTATTCTTCTTACTCATCACTGTCTTTTTCCCTTTTCTTTCTTTCCTCCTTTTATGTTTTTTCTTCTGACATCACATGTGCAGATACCGGAGGTATTACTAGATCTAGATTCTAAATATTTTTTTTCTCGTTTGTTGTCTGATCGAACTCTTCCACTTCAAATTATACCCGAAACGTCATCGTTTTTGTTCTGTCTTTATAAGTGGAGTTGTCTACTAGATCTGTCATATTTCGCCTTTGACTTCATCCGCTGTGGCTCCTTCGTATTAAACTCAAGATGGAAGAACTAAATAAACCAATAGTAAAAACAGATGTAACAATCCAGGATAAAAGATAGCACAATAGAAGAAAAGCGAAAAATGTATAAAGAAAATACCTCAGTTGTACTGAAGAGGTCTGTAGAAAACAAATTAAAGGAGACAGGAAAAGAACAGTATGGTGGATGAGAATGTCAAGAGTAAGATCAAAGAAAAGAAGGATGCCTGGAAGAAATACTTACAAACAAAGAGACCAGACGATAGCATAGATGACATGAATAAAATAACTATCACCAAAGAGGAAGTTAGGAAAGCAAAAACTGACATTGGGAAGAGTTTGGACAAAACTTCAAGAAAGCTATCAAGAAAATCAAAAGCTGTTCTGGGGAGCAATGATGAGCATGAGAAAAAAACCAAAGCATATCCAATACGACAAATTAAGAACGCCAAAGGAGAAAGAAGACAATGAAACCATGGAAACGTGGATAAAGATTTTTTAACATTTACATAATCCCCCAGAACATATGAAACAAGGAGTATAAATCAATTAGTAAGGGCTATAACAGCTATAAGAAAAGTAAAATTAGGAAAAGCCCCAGGAGCAAATCAAGTTTATCCAGAAAGGATTAAAAACTAAGGGAGAGAGGCAAACAAACTAGTACAAGCATGGAAGTCCAAACAGGTGCCAGACGACTGGAAAAAGGGAACGGTAATACCAATACATAAGAAAAGATCAACTATGGAATGCTCAAACTATAGGGATATCACTACTTAACGTACCAGGAAAAGTGTATGTCAGGATACTGGAAATGAGACTAAGGAAAAGAGTAGAGGATCAGATTGAAGAACATTAGAGTGGATTTAGACCAAGAAGAAGTGTACAAGACCACATATTTACAATTAGACAAATAATAGAAAAATTCCTTGAGAGAAACATTGACTTGCACCTGTGTTTTATTGACTTAGGGAAGGCATTTGA
The DNA here is from genome assembly GCA_037039925.1 of Doris montereyensis. Taxonomy (NCBI): domain Eukaryota; kingdom Metazoa; phylum Mollusca; class Gastropoda; order Nudibranchia; family Dorididae; genus Doris; species Doris montereyensis. The sequence goes on along the minus strand of JAXRKP010000089.1, from coordinate 46,434 downwards.
CACTGTGAGGGGGGGGGGACAAATTATGGCATTCCTTAAAAAAGAACACAATGTAGAGCAAACTTTAATAGAAGCCATTAAAAGTTTTTTTACAATAAATCAACATGTGCAGTGAGAGTAGCTGGAAACATATCTGCAGAATTTGATGTAGATATAGGAGTAAGACAGGGTTGTATCCTCCTCTTTGTTTATCACATTTATGGATTCAGTCAAAGGCATCCTCAAAAATGAAGAAAATGACTGTAGGTATGTGGAAACCAGTAAATGTATCAATGCTTTCATTTGTCGATGATTTAGTTCTGTTTGGAAAATCAGAAAGTGACCTTCAGTCGAATATCAACATTATGAACAATGAACTAAATAAAAGAGGAATGAGAGTAAATGCAAAGAAAACCAAAACAATGCTAGTAACTAGGGAAGCTAAAACACAAAATCTTAAATTGGGCAGGGAGAATTTAGAACAAGTTCAAGCTACAATTACTTAGGAGTAATGATTAACTCAGAGGGAAAACTAAGAGAAGAAATCAGCCAGAGAATCCAAAAGGCAAGTGCAATATATAACCATCTAGGAAAGGCATTTGTAGGTAAACAAGAATTGTCAAAAAAAAAATGGCAGTATACAATACAGTTTATTGTCCTACTCTCCTCTATGGCAGTGAAACCTGGACCTTAGACAGTAGAGAATACAGTAGAATACAGGCAGCTGAAATGAAATATCTAAGAAGAGTAGTAGGGAAAACTAAAAGAGACAAAATCAGAAACACAACAATAAGAGATCAAACTAAAGCAGATGGCATAAAAACTAAGATATAAATAAATCAATTGAGATGGTTTGGGCATGTAAACAGAATGAATGACAATAGAATAGCTAAATCAGTATACAGTGCTAAAACCCAAAGTGAAAGACCAAAAGGCAGGCCTCGGAGAAAGTGGAAAGAAGATATAAAGAGGTTTTGAAGCATAGAAATTTAACTTTTGGAAGGAAACAGGAAATGCCAGGATAAGGCATCCTGGAGAAAGATCATCTCAGGCATCTGAACCCATACGCCGAAAGGTAGAATGGGAAATGATAAAGAAAGAAAGATATAATAAATAATAATGCAACATTTATATAGCGCCCCTATCCATGAGGGTCATGCTCAGTTGCGCTTTTTTCCAAAGGCCAAGACATACATCATAAACTAGCTTACATAATGTACTCATCACATCATCGAAAGGTGTGGAAAGCTGCGAGTTCCCCAGGGACCCCTTGGCAGCCGAAAGTTTCTGTCACAGATATTGGCGTCAATCCTGAATCTCTCACCCCAGATGGTGGTTTAGCAGAACGACGCCGTTCAATAGCTGGCCCGCAAGGCTGTACAAACAATTGCCTAGCGTGGGTTCCTCCGGGAGCCACACCATCTCATCTTTCTCAGACGGACATTTAACAAGCACATGTTCAGGGTTTTCGGATGCGTCACCGCACCAACGACAGGTTGGGTCACGGGTTGGCACAATCATGTATTCAGATGCGCGCCAGTGGTGCGTGGCCAGTACGCATCCCGAAAATGCTTGCCTGATCCCAATTATTTCAGGGTCCTCCACGTCATCTTTCATAGGACCTGACATGTGTTCGAATACGTTTCTGCCAGTTGTATCTTTCGGCCGATCCGCAATCCATCTGTCTGTCATTGCCTCTCGGCAGAGCCTTTCAAAACTGCGTTTGTATGTGAACCGTCTTCCAGACCAGGTCCTGTTAGGCCGGTTGATTTTTCATCTAGATTGGCGCCGGTTTTTCCAATCTGCCGGCCGTGTCGTTGCCAGGGATTCCGCAATGTCCTGGGTATCCATTGGAGCGTTACTTCCACACCGAGGTGTGTCTCATTGCCCCAATACTCGTACCACTTGGCCGAGAAGCGGTCCTCCATAGCCACGTGCCAGTTCCCGAGAGCTTTAAGAACTGACTTCGCGTCAATGAAGACGACTAGCTCCTTCAGACGTCGGGAACCGTCGGATGTATCAAGACGTTAGCTCCCGAGCCAATCAGCTACCCTACTTAAAGCCACGTATAGGGCAATTCCTTCGGCTTCGTAATACGAGCGATACTTTTCCACAGTTTCCCTCCTCTCGCGCTTGCTCACCGTTTGGGTACTCAATGAGTAAGCCGTATCCCGTGCGGACGGATGCCAGACGAATACCGTCTGTGTATGCTTTGTATGTACTCAATATATTTAAGATTACTATAAAATCAAGATATCTACATACACAAAAAAATGTTTCCAATTAAGATGAACAGTACCTAAATGACGATATGTGCTTATTACAAGATGGCCTTATACACGCGTGCGCGCACACACACACACACACTCACACACACACACACACACACTCACTCACACCCACACACACACACACACACACACACACATACACATACATACACACATTACAGGTGCCAACATTAGTAAAAGCCTCACACCCCATGATAGGTCTTAAAGTCAGTTTTAAAGTCTCCGTACATAAAATTATAATGATAGTTAGAGAAGTCAAACTAAGAATAATTAAATATACGTGACAGTGTTAAAGATACCATACATCAATAAGACACCAAACCCTTAACACGGGTTTTAGAAAATGCCAATAAGTTAAATATTATGCGAGTCGAAAGTAAAGCGGAACAACTTTCTTTTAATTGATTGTTTAAATGAAGGAAGGGTTGTACAATTTCTAGTTTTAATTCACAAAGAATTTCATATAGTTGGGGCCAAAAAGGTAAAAGAACGTTCGAGAAATTTTGTCTTAGGGACGCTTCTTTTTAGTTGCAAAGATTGTGGTGATCTAAACGGACGATTGGGGTGGTGAACTTTAAGGAGTTGTTTTAGATAGTCGGGGCAGTGTCATGAATGCAGTTGAAAGTGAGACATGCTATCTTATATATGATTCTCCTCTCTACGGAAAGCCAATGTAGAGAGCACAAAACGGGAGTGATTTGTTCAGATTTTTTGGTCTTAGTTACAATTCTTATTTTGAAATAATTGTAATCAATGAATAGAAGTCTTTGGCAACCCATAGGAATAAAATTACAGTAGTCAAGACGACTTGTGACAAGGGCATGGAAAAGCATTTTTACATGTTTCTTCGTCTAACAGATTTCGGATACGAAAATGCTTTTAAGGACATAATGGGGTATTTGACGAACTTTGGTAATGTGAATATGCATGTTTAAAAATTCATCAAAGAAGAAACCGAGATTTTTGACGCTTTGGCTGTTACACATAGGTCGTATTGTTTATGACCAGCTCATTTAATATAATGTCCTTTCCTTCTCTTCTAAATGTTATCAATTCTGTCTTGTTATTGTTGAATTTCAGTTTGGTTTTTTTTTGTCATCCAGGTCCTAATGTTTAACACACAGCCGATGGTGGCTGTTTCTTTAGTTGTTAGTGATTGTTCATGCTGAGTGGGGTGTAGAGTTGCGTGTCGTCAGCATAAAAATGATGATCAATGTTGTGGGATGCGATGATGTCACTGAGAGGTGTAGTGTATAGTGTAAAGAGAAACGGACCATGAACTGATCCCTGTGGATGCCAAATTGGATATTTGCTGCCGATGGACAGTCATTTATGATGACTCGCTGGGTACGATCGGTAAGATAACTCAAAACCACTTTAGAGCCATGCCCGTGATGCCGAAACATTGCTGCATTCTAGCGAAGAGTGTTTTGTGGTCAACAGTATCAAAAGCCGCGCTCGATCCAACAGTAAAAGTGCGACATTATCATTGCATTGGAGCTGGTTGATTATGTCATTGTGAGCATGGATTAACGCAGTTTTAGTACTGTGGCCTCGCCTGTATGCTGATTGAAAAAGGGGGCACAGGTTGTAGATCATGGTGTGGTTGGTAAGTCTTCGCACAATGAGTTTCTCAATGATCTTTGAAATGAAATTTAAGTTCG
>JAXRKP010000089.1:32500-37500 GCA_037039925.1 Doris montereyensis | reverse complement strand
CCATGGCTGTCCCATATGTTGTTTAACAACGTTGTGACGACATTGAGAGCCCCATGGCTGTCCCATATGTTGTTTAACAACGTTGTGACGACATTGTTAGAGCCCCATGGCTGTCCCATTTGTTGTTTAACAACGTTGTGACGACATTGGTTAGAGCCCCATGGCTGTCTCATATGTTGTTTAACAACGTTGTGACGACACCCCATGGCTGTCTCATATGTTGTTTAACAACGTTGTGACGACACTGGTTAGAGCCCCATGGCTGTCTCATATGTTGTTTAACAACGTTGTGACGACACTGGTTAGAGCCCCATGGCTGTCCCATATGTTGTTTAACAACGTTGTCGACACTGGTTAGAGCATATATGTTGTTTAACAACGTTGTGACGACACTGGTTAGAGCCCCATGGCTGTCTCATATGTTGTTTAACAACGTTGTGACGACACTGGTTAGAGCCCCATGGCTGTCTCATATGTTGTTTAACAACGTTGTGACGACACTGGACGACACTTGTGACGACACTTAGAGCCCATGGCTGTCTCATATGTTGTTTAACAACGTTGTGACGACACTGGTTAGAGCCCCATGGCTGTCCCATATGTTGTTTAACAACGTTGTGACTACACTGAGAGCCCCATGGCTGTCCCGCATATGTTGTTTACAACGTTGTGACGACACTGAGCCTCATTGTGAACAACGTACGACACTGGTTAGAGCCCCATGGCTGTCCCTTTGTTTTTAACAACGTTGTGACTGGTTAGACCTGTCCCATGGTTTAACTGTCCCATATGTTGTTTAACAACGTTGTGACGACACTCCCAATGGCTGTCCCATATGTTGTTTAACAACGTTGTGACGACACTGGTTGGAGCCCCATGGCTGTCCCATATGGTTTAAAATTTTCCCATGAAACAACGTACTACAGTTAGCCCCATAAATGTTTTAACAACTTGTTGCTGCTGGACTCAGGTGTTAATGAGTACCAAGCTATAGGCAGGGGAAAATTTGCTCGAATGCTAATACGAAGCGCCTAACAACTTGTTGTACTTATGCTATCCCAGGGAGTTAAGAAGACTTTCAGTGAAGGGCTTGCTGGGGTTTAACGGTGTACAGCTGTTGGTGGGCCTACACTTGGGCGGGAAGTGGACTATAAATCCATCTTTATATCTATCTTTTCTTTTATTATCTTGTCTTGTATTATCTTATCTTTTATTATCTTGCCTTGTATTATCTTATCTTTTATTATCTTGCTGTGTATTATCTTATATCATATTATACAAGCGTACCCGGGGCAATGGTGGATTGCGAATTTTTTCCCTATAAGATGTGTATCTCGAACTTTGACCTTGGTCAACTCACAAATCACTGTATAGGGTACGAGTGACATCAAGTACGATTATCAGATCGATTCACTACTCGACACTGAGTTAACGTGGAAATCTATCAATTAAATGAAACGTGAAGGAATTGTCATTGAATAATGTTAAATCCCACAGGAACAAAGACGAAACAAATACAAAAGAATAGACAGAACAAGAACTGGCCACCATGAGGATTGAACACAAGACCTCTGCGTCGGCACCATCGCCTCGCCATGAAAAGAAAACGTGCTACCAATCGACTTGCCTCACTGTTTGTCTAGATTAGATCTACCAACATTAAAACGCTTTTTTTTTCGGTAGCAGACAAGCAATTCCTTTCTCTAGTATTTTATTTTCAAATAACCTAAATATGCAGTTTGAAACTTTTACGCAAAATATGGTGGTCGTGGGTGCAGTGGTGCCTGAGGTTATAGCGCTCAAAGTTAGAAAAAGGCAATTATATATTGATCTCTATATTGTACGTATATTATATTCTCTTATATTATCTTATCTTATCTCATCTTATCGTATCTCATTTCATCTTGTCGTACATGACGGTGTGTTTTCAGGTTACCTGAACGGGGGCCCCAGCCAAGAGGACAACGATTCGCCACACTCCATGATGCGCTGGCAGTCCACAGACATGAGTGTAATCATCTCCCTGTACTAAACTGTTTGGCCGCGTCTGCGCTCATTGTCATGGCCTTCAAGAGATAGAAGAAGGGTGGGGGTGGGGGTGGGCAGTGGTGTAAGAGAGAGTGGGTGGGGCAAGGATTGCAGAGGGAGGAGGGGGTCATAAAAACAGATGAATCGATTGAAAATGGGTGTGTGGGGGAGGAGGAGGGGAGGGGACGGTGAATTCAGAAGTAACAGAGGGAGATTTTGTTTGACGTGGAGTGCAAAAATAGATCGAAGAGAGTTTGAATGAATGTGAAAGGGGATATGACGATAGATATAGAGTTTGAATGAATGTCAAAGGATATAACGATAGATATAGAGTTTGAATGAATGTCAAAGGCTTATAACGATAGATATAGAGTTTGAATGAATGTCAAAGGGGTATAACGATAGATATAGAGTTTGAATGAATGCCAAAGGGTATAACGATAGATATAGAGTTTGAATGAATGCCAAAGGGGTATAACGATAGATATAGAGATTGAGTGAATGGAGAAAGGGCACTTTAGCATTGATATATAGAGATTGAGTGAATGGAGAAAGGGTACTTTAGCATTGATATAGAGATTGAGTGAAGGGAGAAAGAGCACTTTAGCATTGATATAGAGATTGAGTGAATGGAGAAAGGACATTCTAGCATTGATATAGAGATTGAGTGAAACGATAAAGAGCACTTTAGCATTGATATAGAGATTGAGTGAATGGAGAAAGGACATTCTAGCATTGATATAGAGATTGGGTGAATGGACAAAGGGTACTTTAGCATTGATATAAAGATTGAGTGAATGGACAAAGGGTACTTTAGCATTGATATAGAGATTGAGTGAATGGACAAAGGGTACTTTAGCATTGATATAGAGATTGAGTGAATGAAAAAAGGGTACTTTAGCATTGATATAGAGATTGAGTGAATGGAAAAAAGGGTACTTTAGCATTGATATAGAGATTGAGTGAATGGAAAAAGGGTACTTTAGCATTGATATAGAGATTGAGTGAATGGAGAAAGGGTAATTTTAGCATTGATATAGAGATTGAGCAATGAAAAAGAGCACTTTAGCATTGATATAGAGATTGAGTGAATGGAAAAAGGGTACTTTACATTGATATAGAGATTGAGTCATCGAGAAAGGGCACTTTAGCATTGATATAGAAATTGATTGAATGGAGAAAGAGCACTTTACGATGGATATACAGGGGAAGGCAGAAATGGCCCTTTACAATATATAGAGAGATAAGATGATCGCAGAAAAGGCACTTTACGATGGATATGAAGATTGGATGAAGGACAAAAGAGCACTTTACACAATATATATATATATATATATATATATATATATATATATATATATAGAGATAGATAGAGAGAGAGAGAGAGAGAGAGAGAGAGAGAGAGAGAGAGAGAGAGAGAGAGAGAGAGAGAGAGAGAGAGAGAGGGGGGGGAGATTGGGAAAGACAGAAAGAGCACTTTACACTATATAGAGTGATTGAATGAATGCAGACAGAGCACTTTCCGATATATATATATAGAGAGAGATTGGGTAAAGACAAAAAGGGCACTTTGCGATAGATAGAGATATTGAATGAATGCACAGACAAAGGCAATTTACGATATATATATATAGAGAGATATTGGGTAAAGACAAATAATATACTTTATGATAGATATATATATATATATATATATATATAAATATATATATATATATATATATATATATATATATATATATATAGACATGGAGTAGAGACAGAAGTGGCACTACATAATATATAGAGAAATTGGATGAAGACAAAAAGAGCACTTTACAATAGATATGGAGATTGGGTTAAGACTGAAAAGGCCACTCTATGATAGATGTAGAGGTTATGTGAAGGCAGAATTGCACTTTAAGATAAATATAGAGATTGAGTGAATGCAGAAAGGGCACTTTACGGTGGATATATAGAGTATGTGAAGGTAGAAACGATACTTTAAGATATATAGAGAGATAGGTGAAGACAGAAAGGACATTTTACGATATATAGAGAGATTGATGAAGACAGAAAGAATACTTTACGATATATAGAGAGATTGGTGAAGACAGAAAGAATACTTTACGATATATAGAAAGATAGGTGAAGACTGAAAGGACACTTTACGATATATAGAGAGATTGGTGAAGACAGAAAGGACGCTTTACGATATATAGAGAGATTGGTGAAGACAGAAAGGACGCTTTACGATATATAGAGAGATTGGTGAAGACAGAAAGGACGCTTTACGATATATAGAGAGATTGGTGAAGGCAGAAAGAATACTTTACCGCAGATACTGAGATTGGACGAAGTCAGAAAGAGCACTTTAGGTATATATAGAGATTAGGTGGAGACAGAGAGGGCACTTTACGATATATAGAAAGATTGGTGAAGACAGAAAAGATATTTATACAGATAATAAGTATTAGCACTTTAAGATATATATAGAGAGAACTTGGATGAAGAGAGAAAGAGCACTTTACAATCGATATGGATATTGGGTGAAGGCAGAAAGGTATATTGTATGATAGATATAGGATAGGGGTGAAAGCAGAAAGGGAACTTTATTATATATATAAAGATTGGGTTAAGAAGACACGAAAAGATATTTATAATGATAATAAGGTCACTTAGCAAATTTAAGATATAATGTAGATAAATATAGAGAACTTGATGTGAATTTACAATCGATAATATTGGGTCAGAAAGGGCTTTACGATAAATATAGAGATTGAGTGAATGTAGAAAGGGTACTTTACGATAAATATACAGATTGAGTGAATGTAGAAAGGGCACTTTAATGATAAATATAGAGATTGAGTGAATGTAGAAAGGGCACTTTATGATAAATATAGAGATTGAGTGAATGTAGAAAGGTCACTTTACGATAAATATAGAGATTGAGTGAATGTAGAAAGGTCACTTTACGATAAATATAGAGATTG
>JAXRKP010000089.1:20000-30000 GCA_037039925.1 Doris montereyensis | reverse complement strand
TCTCTCTCTCTCTCTCTCTCTCTCTCTCTCTCTCTCTCTCTCTCTCTCTCTCTCTCTCTCTCTCTCTCTCTCTCTCTCTCTCTCTCTCTCTCTCTCTCTCTCTCTCTCTCTCTCTCTCTCTCTCTCTCTCTCTATCTCTCTATCTCTATCTATCTCTCCTTCTCTCCCTCTCTCTCTCTCTCTCTCTCTCTCTCTCTCTCTCTCTCTCTCTCTCTCTCTCTCTCTCTCTCTCTCTCTCTCTCTCTCTCTCTCTCTCTCTCTCTCTCTCTCTCTCTCTCTCTCTCTCTCTCTCCTCCTCCTGATCACAGTGAGAAAATTGGAGAAAGGTTTCTTGTCAATTTTACCCATGAAGATTGTACTCCTTATGGCACGCGTGTCAACTAATAAAAAACAGCCCATTGTTGCCGAATGTCTTGACGATCACCATCCCGTGTGTTGTAGTGAAACGAGAGAAGAGGTAGCATATCTATGAGAAGGCATAACATTATTGCCTTTTTTCATCAACCAACGAATAACAAACAAACCCCAAGCAATAACAAACAACAACAAAAAGAGTTTACACGTACTTCCAAACAAGAATGGCAATGTAATACACAGTAATGGGTCATGGCCTTTAACTCCGTCAAAATGCACCTACGACAAAATGCACGACTTTTGTTGTCTCCCGTGGACCGTGTACTTTGGCGACTTGTGACTTACAATACTCCTGATTACCCTAATCTCTTCACTGCGTATGTGACAGCAAAAATGCTAGGCTGTATAATGATAAGGAAATTTGTTGTTTTTTGTTTGTTTGTTGTTTTGTTTTGTTTTGGGTTGCTTTTTTTGGGGGGTTTTGGGAGGTTTTTTGTTGTTGTTATTTTTTTTTTTTTTTTTTTTTGAGGGGGGAGGGTTATTTGGAGGGTGGTGGCGGGGGAGGGCGGAGGGTTAAGCCTCAAAACACGAATCAGTGTGTAAACATTATGGTACAACTGCCAAATACACCATAATTGCATACCTTCTTAAATATAGCAGATGTCAAGGCAGATTTCATCTGCAGCCCCACCTGACCACTTAGGTAGAGTCCCGAGTTATACAGGCAGGTCCGAAGCACCTGGGTCACGGCAAAACCCATGCACAGGGATATTCCGATCCAGGTCACTCTCTCCTCCACTGGTCTTTGAACAAAGGAGATTAGCTCCCTTGAAAGAAAACAATACAACAAAATAGGAAAGGATAATAATGTGATTCTGGTTTTACAGCAAAAATGCTAGCTAGATCTATTCAATCACAGCAAAAGTAAAAGCAGAATGAAAAGCATTTGCAAAACTACCAAGCTAGCGTATGCTTAAAAAAACAGGACTCTACTCGTGATTACCCAACTCTCTATTATGATTATATGACTTACAATACTCCTGATTACCCTACGCTCTTCACTGCGTATGTGACTTACAATACTCCTCATTACCCTAAGCTCTTCACTGCGTATGTCACTTACAATACTCCTGATTACCCTAATATCTTCACTGCGTATGTCACTTACAATACTCCTGATTACCCTAATATCTTCACTGCATATGTGACTTACAATACTCCTGATTACCCTAATATCTTCACTGCGTATGTCACTTACAATACTCCTGATTACCCTAATATCTTCACTGCGTATGTGACTTACAATACTCCTGATTACCCTAATATCTTCACTGCGTATGTGACTTACAATACTCTGATTACCCTAATATCTTCACTGCGTATGTCACACAATACTCCTGATTACCCTAAGCTCTTCACTGCGTATGTCACTTACAATACTCCTGATTACCCTAAGCTCTTCACTGCGTATGTCACTTACAATACTCCTGATTACCCTAATATCTTCACTGCGTATGTCACTTACAATACTCCTGATTACCCTAATATCTTCACTGCGTATGTCACTTACAATACTCCTGATTACCCTAATATCTTCACTCGTGACTTACAATACCTATTACTCTAATCTCTTCACTACGTATGTGACTTACAATACTCCTGATTACCCTATATCTTCACTACGTATGTGACTTACAATACTCCTGATTACCCTTATATCTTCACTACGTATGTGACTTACAATACTCCTGATTACCCTAATATCTTCACTACGTATGTGACTTATAATACTCCTGATTACCCTAATATCTTCACTACGTATGTGACTTACAATACTCGTGATTACATACACTCTTCACTACGTATGACTTACAATACTCGTGATTACATACACTTACAATACTCGTTCACTACGTATGTGACTTACAATACTCGTGATTACATACACTCTTCACTACGTATGTGACTTACAATACTCGTGATTACATACACTCTTCATTACGTATGCGACTTACAATACTCGTGATTACATACACTCTTCACTACGTATGTGACTTACAATACTCGTGATTACATACACTCTTCACTACGTATGTGACTTACAATACTCGTGATTGCCATACACTCTTCAATACTCGTGATTACCCACACTCTTCACTACGTATGTGACTTACAATATTCCTGATTACTCACTCTTCACTACGTATGACTACAATACTCCTGATTACACACTCTTCACTACGTATGTGACTTACAATACTCGTGATTACATACACTCTTCACTACGTATGTGACTTACAATACTCCTGATTACATACACTCTTCACTGAGTATGTGACTTACAATACTCGTGATTACACTATACTCTTCACTACGAGTATGTGACTTACAATACTCGTGATTACACCTACATTCTTCACTACGTATGTGACTTACAATACTCGTGATTACACCACACTCCACTACGTATGTGACTTACAATACTCGTGATTACACCTACACTCCACATTACGTATGTGACTTACAATACTCTGATTACATCACATTCTTCACTAGTATGTGACTTACAATATTCCTGATTACATACACTCTTCACTACTGATATGTGACTTACAATACTCGTGATTACATACACTCTTCACTACGTATGTGACTTACAATATTCCTGATTACATACATTCTTCACTACGTATGTGACTTACCATATTCCTGATTACACCAATCATTCACTCTGAGTATGTGACTTACAATACTCCTGATTACACCACATTCCACTCTGAGTAGGTGACTCACAATATTCCTGATTACACCACATTCCACTCTGAGTAGGTAACTCACAATATTCCTGATTACACCACATTCCACTCTGTGTATGTGACTTACAATATTCCTGATTACACCAATTCCACTCTGAGTATGGTAACTCACAATATTCCTGATTACACCACATTCCACTCTGAGTATGTGACTTACAATATTCCTGATTACACCACATTCCACTCTGAGTATGTGACTTACAATATTCCTGATTACACCACATTCCACTCTGAGTATGTAACTTTATATATTCCTGATTACACCACATTCCACTCTGAGTATGTGACTTATATTATCCTGATTACATCACATTCCACTCTGAGTATGTAACTTACAATATTCCTGATTACACCACATTACACTCTGAGTATGTGACTTACAATATTCCTGATTACCACACTCACTGATCTCAACTCTGAGTATGTAACTTACAATATTCTTGATTACACCTACATCCTCAACTGAATATGTGACTTACATTATTCCTGATTACACTACATTCAACTGAATATGTGACTTACAATATTTCCTGATTAGACCACATTCAACTCTGAATATGTGACTTACATTATTCCTTGTTACACTACGCTCAACTGAATATGGGACTTATATTATTCCTTGATTACCCAAATCTCAACTGAATATGTGACTTACATTTCTCCTTATTAGACCACACTCAACTGAATATGTGACTTATATTTCTCCTTATGACCTGAACTGAATATGTGACTTATTTTCTCATTAACCACTTAACTGAATATGTGACTTACATTTCTCCTTATTACCACTAAGCTCAACTGAATATGTGACTTACATTTCTCCTTATTAGACCACACTCAACTGAATATGTGACTTACATTACTCCTTATTACACTACGCTCAACTGAATATGTGACTTACATTATCCTTATTACACTACGCTCAACTGAATATGTGACTTACATTTCTTTACATCACTTAATTGACTTACACTCAACTGAATAATATGTGACTTACATTACTCCTCATTACACTACGCTCAACTGAATATGTGACTTACATTTCTCCTCATTACACTACGCTCAACTGAATATGTGACTTACATTCCTCCTCATTACACTACACTCAACTGAATATGTGGCTTACATTTCTCCTCATTACACTACGCTCAACTGAATATGTGACTTATATTTCTCATTACACTACGCTCAACTGAATATGTGACTTACATCACTCCTCATTACACTACGCTCAACTGAATATGTGGCTTACATTTCTCCTCACCTCTTAATATTACTTACATTACGCTCAACTGAACTGAATATGTGACTTACATTACTCCTCATTACACTACGCTGAACTGAATATGTGACTTACATTTCCTCATTACACTACGCTTAACTGAATATGTGACTTACATTTCTCCTCATTACACTACGCTGAACTGAATATGTGACTTACATTTCTCCTCATTACACTACACTGAACTGAATATGTGACTTACATCACTCCTCATTACACTACGCTCAACTGAATATATGACTTACATCACTCCTCATTACACTACGCTGCAACTGAATATGTGACTTACATTTCTCCTCATTACACTACGCTGAACTGAATATGTGACTTTTTTACTCCTCATTACACTCCTCACACTGCAACTGAATATGTGACTTACATCACTCCTCATTACACTACGCTTAACTGAATATGTGACTTACATCCTCCTCATTACACTACGCTGAACTGAATATGTGACTTACATTTTCCTCATTACACTACGCTGCACTGAATATGTGACTTACATCACTCCTCATTACACTACGCTTAACTGAATATGTGACTTACATCTCCTCATTACACTACGCTGCACTGAATATGTGACTTATTCCTCTCCTCATTTTTTTACACTACGCTTAACTGAATATGTGACTTACATCTACTCCTCATTACACTACGCATAAAGTGTCAATCTGAATATGTGACTATCCTCATTAAACGTGCACTGAATATGTGACTTACATTTCTCTCATTACACTACGCTGCACTGAATACTGACTTACATAACTCCTCATTACACTACGCTGAACTGAATATGTGACTTACATTTCTCCTTAACTACCCTACGCTCAACTCTAAATATATGACTTACAATACTCCTGATTACATTACGTTCAACTCTGAGTATGTGATCTACGTTACTAATAAATACCCCAAGGTGTGCGATTTTTTTGTATTCTCTTTAGAGTATGTCATTGTTTGACTGTTTGACTGTAGTGTCATCATCTAACTGTCTCAAAAGTGTGTTGACTGTCTAAAAAGTGTGATTATGTAACTGTTCATAAAGTGTCATTATCTGACTGTCTATAAAGTGTGTTGACTATCTATAAAGTGTGGTATTATCTGACTGTCTATAAAGTGTGTTGACTATCATCATCTGACTATCTATAAAGTGTGGTATTATCTGACTGTCTATAAATTGTGTTATTATCTGATTGTCTAGAAAGTGATTTGATCTAACTGTTTCAAAGTGTGTTATTATCTGACTGTCTCAAAAGTGTGTTGACTGTCTAAAGGTTGATTATCTGACTGTTTATAAATTGTGTTATTATCTGACTGTCTATAAAATGTGTTATTTTGACTATCTATAAAGTGTGTTATTATCTGACAGGCTATAAAATGTGTTATTATCTGACTGTCTATAAAGTGTGACTATCTATAAAGTGTGATATTATCTGACTCTTTTATAGTGTGGTCATTATCTGACTGTCTATAAATGGCTCATTATCTGTTTGTTTATACAGTAGGTCATTATCTAACTGTCTCTAAAGTGTGTTATTATCTAACTGTCTATAAAGTGTGTCATTATCTGTTTGTCAATAAAGTATGACTATCTGATAAAAATGTTTTCATTATCTGACTGTCTATAAAATGTGTTATTATCTGACAGTCTATAAAATGTGTCATTATCTGACTGTCTGTAAAGTGTGTCATTATCTGACTGTCTGTAAAGTGTGTCATTATCTGACTCTAAAAATTATGTGATTATCTGACTGTCTTAAAGTGTGTCAATATATATAAAATGTGTCATTATCTGACTATCTATAAAATGTGTCATTATCTGACTGTCTATAAAGTGTGTCATTATTATCTGACAATATCTATAAAAAATGTGTCATTATCTGACTATCTATAAAATGTGTCATTATCTTTGACTATCTATAAAGTGTGTCATTATCTGACTATCTATAAAATGTGTCATTATCTGACTATCTATAAAATGTGTCATTATCTGTATCTATTATCTGACTATCTATAAAATGTGTCATTATCTGATCTGATTATCTGACTATCTATAAAGTGTGTCATTATCTGACTGTCTATACTAATGTGTCATTATCTGACTATCTATAAAATGTGTCATTATCTGACAGTATCTGACTGTCTATAAAATGGTCATTATCTGACTATCTATAAAGTGTGTCATTATCTGACTGTCTATAAAATGTGTCATTATCTGACTATTGTCTATAAAGTCTATAAAATGTTATCATTATCTGACAGTCTATAAAATGTCTACAAAAAATGTGTCATTATCTGACTGTCTATAAAATGTGTTCTATTATCTGACAGTCTATAAAATGTGTCATTATCTGACTATCTATAAAGTGTGTCATTATCTGACTATCTATAAAGCTGTGTCATTATCTAACTATAAAATGTGTGATTATTTACTGTCTATAAATTGTGTCATTATCTGATAAAATGTGTCCGTATCTGACTGTCTATAATGTGTGCCATTGTCTGACTTTACATCAAGTTTGTCATTATCTGACTTTCTATAAAATGTTCCATTATCTGACTTTCCATAAAATGTGTCATTATCTGACTTTCTATAAAGTGTGTGATTATCTGACTGTCAATAAATTGTGTGATTATCTGGCTTTCTATAAAGTGTGTCCGTCTCTGACTGTCTATAAAGTGTGTCATTATTTGACTGTTCATAAAGTGCGTCATTATCTGACTTTCTATAAAATGTTCCATTATCTGAGTTTCCATAAAATTTGTCATTATCTGACTGTCTGTAAATTGTGTCACCATCGGACTGTTTATAAAGTCTGTCATTATCTAATTGTCTGTAAATTGTGTTATTATCTCACTGTCTAGAAAAAATGTCAATATCTGAATGCCTTTATCTGAAATGTGTTCATATCTGACGGTCTATAAATTGTGTCATTACCTCATTGTCTATAAAATGTGTCATTATCATACCAATATAGGCTGTACAGCAAGGAAACTGTCTGCAATCATTACCTGACTAATATAAGCTGTACAGCAAGCAATATCTGAATGCCTTTAAAATGTGTTCATATCTGCAATCATTACCTGACTAATATAAGCTGTACAGCAAGCAAACTGTCTGCAATCATTACCTGACTAATATAAGCTGTACAGCAAGGAAACTGTCTGCAATCATTACCTGATTAATATAAGCTGTACAACAAGCAAACTGTCTCCAATCATTACCTGACTAATATAAGCTGTACAGCAAGCAAACTGTCCGCAATCATTACCTGACTAATATAAAGTGTACAGCAAGCAAACTGTCTCCAACCATTACATGACCAAGATAGGCTGTACAGCAAGAAAACTGTCTGCAATCATTATCTGACCAAGATAGGATGTACAACAAGCATACTGTCTGCAATCTTTACCTGACCAAAATAGGCTGTACAACGAGAAAACTGTCTGCAATCATTACCTGACCAAGATAGGCTATACAGCAATCAAAACTGTCGGCATTTATTACCTGACCAAGATAGGCTATACAGCAATCAAACTGTCGGCATTCATTGCCTGACCAAGACAGGATGTACAGCAAGCAAACTGTCTGCAATCATTACCTGACCAACAAAGGCTGTACAACAAGCAAACTGTTTGCAATCATTACCTGACCAACAAAGGCTGTACAACAAGCAAACTGTCTGCAATCATTTTCTGGAAAAGACCATAACTGTATCGAGGACCATGTATACGAAGCAATGTCTGAAATATGAACAAGAATATTTATGAATAAGCATGAACATGTAGTGAAGGAGAAATGTTCAATTTTTAGTATAAACAATCTTATATTACACACACACACACACACACACACACACACACATTCACATACAGACATACACACACATCACACAAACATCACATACCACACACACTCTATACGTTATGTCACACACAGAGACACCACACAAACACATCACACACCCACACATCACACAAATCATACACTACTACACACACACACACACACACCACATATACCACCACACGCATACACACATCACATATACTTGCCATAGTGTGGCCCTCTTCACGGTGTCAAATGCCTTTAAGTCTATAAAACAGAGCTGTAAGTCAAATTTTCCTTCAATGATGTTTACTATTGTCTGTCTATTTGTAAAGATGTGGTCTTGTGCACATTGTCCTTGTGTGTCTATTTGTAAAGATGTGGTCTTGTGCACATTGTCCTTGTCTGATTCCATTCTAGTGTTATTTGATGTACTACCATTTTTTTCCATCTCATTTCTAGTATCCTGGCATACCCATGTTTCTGGTACGCTCAGCAGTGATATCCTCCATAGTTCCAGAAATCCATGGTTGATCCTTTCTTGTGTATTGGTATTCCCTCTTTCCAGTCATTAGCCATCTGTTTTGCCTCCCATGTTTCTTCCATGCTTGTTGGCATATTTCATGCAGTAGTATGTCTGCCTCTCTTTGGTTTTTAATCATTTCTGGATAAACTTGATCTGCTCCTGAGGCCTTTCCTAGTTTGATTTTTCGTATAGGTGTTTGGATTTCTTCATTATGATATATAAATCTTCAGTTACTTCATCTGGTTTATTTGTTATTCTTACTGGTTGATATGTACTCCTCGTTCCATATGGGATTTCTGCAACTGCTGCAAGTACTCAACAAAATGAAGCTTGGTGTCCTTGGAGGATTTATTCACATGGGGCCAACTGATGACTCCCGAAATCATCGTCTGTGTCCACATGGCACTGACTCATGGTGCAATTACAATCGTGCCCAGCCCATGTGGCTGTACTCGTGTACCCCATCGTGAAACAGCTGACAGACTCTGAACTCCTATCGATGTGTTCTAGGATGGTGACTCAGAATGCCAACGAGTCGTTCAACTCTTATCGATGTGTTCTAGGATGGTGACTCAGAATGGCAATGAGTCGTTCAACTCCTATCGATGTGTTTTAGGATGGCGACTCAGAATGCCAACGAGTCGTTCAACTCCTATCGATGTGTTTTAGGATGGTGACTCAGAATGCCAACAAGTCGTTCAACTCATATCGATGTGTTCTAGGTGGCGACTCAGAATGCCAATGAGTCGTTCAACTCATATCGATGTGTTCTAGGATGGTGACTCAGAATGCCAATGAGTCGTTCAACTCCTATCGATGTGTTCTAGGATGGTGACTCAGAATGCCAACGAGTCGTTCAACTCCTATCGATGTGTTCTAGGATGGTGACTCAGAATGCCAACGAGTCGTTCAACTCCTATCGATGTGTTCTAGGATGGTGACTCAGAATGCCAACGAGTCGTTCAACTCCTATCGATGTGTTCTAGGATGGCGACTCAGAATGCCAATGAGTTGTTCAACTTTTATCGATGTGTTCTAGGATGGTGACACAGAATGCCAACGAGTCGTTCAAATCCTTGATCTGTCACCGCTGCTCAAAGACGGAATTTCCATCTCGCCAGCCGTCGAAACTGCCAACGCCCTCGCGATGCTCTCCTTCAACTGCGGTCCTGTCGGTAAGAAGGCTGTCA
>JAXRKP010000089.1:10000-15000 GCA_037039925.1 Doris montereyensis | reverse complement strand
TCTAAACCCAGTATTGTTTTCTAGATCTAAACCCCTGTATAGTTTTCTAGATCTAAACCCAGTATTGTTTTCTAGATCTAAACCCAGTATTGTTTTCTAGATCTTAACCCCGTATTGCTTTCTAGATCTAAACCCAGTATTGTTTTCTAGATCTGAACTCAGTATTGTTTTTTAGATCTAAAGCCACTATTGTTTTCTAGATCTAAACCCAACATTGTTTTTTAGATGTAAACATTATTGCTTTCTAGATCTAAACCCAGTATTGTTTTCTAGATCTGAACCCAGTATTGTTTTCTAGATCTAAACCCATTATTGTTTTTTTTATGAACAACTACTGAACATTAGCTCGGTTGTTAGCACGCTTTCTTTTCATGCGGAAACAATGAATGTCTACGCAGAGGTCGCGGGTTCAATTTCCATGGCAGCCAAAATTATTATATCTATTCCTTGTGTTTGTCTTGTCTTTGTTCCTATGAGGCATTGTATCATTTAATATCATTTCCTGCACTTTTCGGTGTGTCCCATATCTCACTGTTTGTCTAGTGGAAGTAGTAGTGGTAGTAGTAGTAGTAGTAGTAGTAGTAGTAGTAGTAGTAGTAGTAGTAGTAGTAGTAGTAGTAATAGTAGTAGTAGTAGTCGTAGTAGTTGTAGTCGTAGTAGTAGTAGTCGTAGTAGTAGTAGTAGTAGTAGTAGTAGTAGTAGTAGTAGTAGTAGTAGTAGTAGTAGTAGTAGTAGTAGTAGTAGTAGTAGTAGTAGTAGTAGTAGTAGTAGTAGTAGTGGTAGTAGTAGTGGTTGTGGTTGTGGTTGCAGTAGTAATATTAGCAGCAGTAGTAATAGTAGTAGTAGTAGTAGTAGTAGTAGTAGTAGTAGTAGTAGTAGTAGTAGTAGTAGTAGTAGTAGTAGTAGTAGTAGTAGTAGTAGTAGTAGTAGTAGTAGTAGTAGTAGTAGTCGTAGCAGTACTAGTAGTCGTAGTGATAGTAGTATGGACAAAACAATGGAACGCATGCCGATGGCCAGAATCTCATTCACACCTGAACATAAATCATGAAAGCTTTTGTCACCTTGTAATCCATGAGAAGAGCAGCAAACTTGGATAAGAAGTATTCAATTCAGGCCATGGTTTCTGGGAACACAGAAACAAAAATTACAACTTGAAGAAAACCGAAACAAACAAACATGGAAAATAAAACTATCAAGTTCAGAAAGAAGAAGAAGATCATGAGATCGAAGAATGTTATCAGAAAAGAAGAAGAAGAAGAAGAAGAAGAAGAAGAAGAAGAAGAAGAAGAAGAAGAAGAAGAAGAAGAAGAAGAAGAAGAAGAAGAAGAAGAAGAAGAAGAAGAAGAAAGAACAACAACAACAACAACAACAACAACAACAACAACAACAACAACAACAACAACAAGTAGTTCAATATAACTGTAGCTGAGTTAAACCATATCTACATTGAAGCATAGATTGGTTGAACCGTGGCTTAATTGAACCGTATGGGGTGTGCATGTATGTGCATTGTGTGGGTGCTAATGTAAAGCCCTTGTGTGTGTGCTAATGCAAGGGCCTTGTGTGAGTGCTAATGCAGGGGCCTTGTGTGGGTGCTCATGTAACGGGCGTGTGTGGGTGCTAATGTAGAGGCCTTGTGTGGGTGCTAATGTAGAGGCCTTGTGTGGTTGCTAATGTAGGGGCCTTGTGTGGTTGCTAATGCAGGGGCCTTGTGTGGGTGCTAATGTAAGGGCCTTGTGTGATTTCTAATGTAGATGTCTTGTGTGGTGTGCTAATCTAGATGTCCTTGTGTGGGTGCTAATGTAGACGCCTTGTGTATGTGCTAATGTAGAGACCTTTTGTAGGATGTCAAGGCCTTGTGTGGGTGCTAATGTATGGGCCTTGTGCGGGTGCTAATGTAGAGGCTTTGTGTATGTGCTAATGTAGAGACCTTTTGTAGGTGCTAATGTAAAGACCTTGTGTGGGTACTAATGTAGGGGCCTTGTGTAGATGCTAATGTAGAGGCCTTGTGTGTGTGTTAATGTATAGGACCTTGTGTGTGTGCTAATGTTGAGGCCGTGTGTTGGTGCTAATGTAAGGGCCTTGTTGGGGTATTCATGTTGGCACTTTGTGTGAGTGCTAACTAAGGAACTTGTGTGAGTGCTATTATAGGGGTCTTGTGTGATGTAATTGTAGTGGTCTTGTGTGAATGCTAATGTAAGGGTCTTCTGTGAATGCTGTAGTAGGGGTCTTGTGATGATGCTATTGTAAGGGCGTTTATTTGAGTTTTCATGCTGGATCCTAGGGTGGCTGCTATTCTAGGGGCCTTGTGTGGGTGGTAATGCAGAAGCCTTGTGTGGATGCTAATCTAGGGGTATCATGTGGATGCTAGAGTAGGGGCCTTGCATGAATGCTGTGAGGATGTTAATGTAGGGGCCTTGTGTGGATCTTAATGTAGGGGCCTTGTAAGGGTGTTAATGTAAGGGCCTTATATGGATGTTAATGTAGGGGCCTTATATGGATGTAGGGGCCTTATATGGATGTTAATGTAGGGGCCGTGTATGGATGTTAATGTAGGGGTCTTGTATGATTGTTAATGTAGGGGCCTTACATGGATGTTAATGTAGGGGCCTTGTATGGATGTTAATGTAGGAGCCTTTTGTAGGTATTAATGTAGGGGCCTTGTATAGATGTTAATGTAGGGGCCTTGTCTGGGTATTAATGTAGGGGCCTTGTACGGATGCTAATGTAGGGGCCTTGTATCGATGCTAATGTAGGAGCATTGCCTTGATTCTAATGTAGGGTCTTGTCTGGATGCTAATGTAGGTGTCTTGTGTGGTTGCTAATGTAGGCGCTTTGTTTGGATGCTAATGAGGGGTCTTGTGTTGATGCTAATGTAGGCGCCTTGTGTTGATGCTAATGTAATGTAGGATGCTAATGTAGGGGCCTTGTGTAGATGCTAATGTAGGTGTCTTGATGCTAATGTAGGCGCCTTGTGTTGATGCTAATGTAGGTGTCTTGTTTGATGCTAATGTAGGCACCTTGTTGATGCTAATGATGTTTGGATGCTAATGTAGGCACCTTGTGTTGATGCTAATGTAGGCGCTTTGTTTGGATGCTAATGTAGGCACCTTGTGTTGATGCTAATGTAGGCGTTGTGTTGATGCTAATGTAGGCACCTTGTGTAGATGCTAATGTAGGCGTCTTGTTTGATGCTAATGTAGGCACCTTGTGTTGATGCTAATGTAGGTGTCTTGTGTTGGATGCTAATGTAGGCACCTTGTTTGGATGCTAATGTAGGCGCCTTGTGTTGATGCTAATGTAGGCGCCTTGTGTGGATGTTAATGCAAGCGTCTTGTGTAGATGCTAATGTAGGCGTCTTGTGTGGATGCTAATGTAGGCGCCTTGTGTTGATGCTAATGTAGGGATCTTGTGTAGATGTTAATGCAAGCGTCTTGTGTTGATGCTAATGTAGGGGCCTTGTTTGGATGCTAGTGTAGGCGCCTTGTGTAGATGCTAATGTAGGCGCCTTGTGTATCTAATGTAAGCGTCTTGTGTAGATGCTTATGTAGGCGCCTTGTGTAGATGCTAGTGTAGGCGCCTTGTGTAGATGCTAATGTAGGCGCCTTGTGTTGATGCTAATGTAGGGTCTTGTGTAGATGCTAATGTAGGCGCCTTGTGTAGATGCTAGTGTAGGCCTTGTGTAGATGCTAATGTAGGCGCCTTGTGTAGATGCTAATGTAGGGGCCTTGTGTGGATGCTAATGTAGGCGCCTTGTGTTGATGCTAATGTAGGGGCCTTATGTGGGATCTAATTTAAGGGTATTGTATCGATGCTAATGTAAGCGCCTTGTCTGGATGCTAATGTAGGGGTCTTGTCTGTATGCTAATTTAGCAGTCTTCTCTGGAACTAATGTAGGAGTCTTGTGTGGATTTCTTGTGTGGGTGGTAATGTAGGGGCCTTGTGTGGATGCTAGTGTAGAGGTCTTGTGTTTATGCTAATGTAGGGGCCTTGTGTGGATGCTAGTGTAGAGGTCTTGTGTTTATGCTAATGTAGGGGCCTTGTGTGGATGCTAATGTAGGGGCCTTGTGTTTATGCTAATGTACGGGCCTTGTGTGGATGCTAGTGTCGGGGCCTTGTGTTTATGCTAATGTAGGGGCCTTGTGTGGATGTTAATGTTGAGGTCTTGTGTGAATGCTAATGAACGGGCCTTGTGTGGATGCTAATGTGCTACTAATGTAGGGGCCTTGTGTTGTGTTTATGCTAAGGGGCCTTGTGTGGATGTTAATTTTAGGAGTTGTGTGAATGCTAATGGCTACTGTAGGGCCTTGTACGATGCTAATGTAGGGGCTGGGTGCTGATATTTTAGAGGGTTATATGGATGCCTGGGCTGTGATATTTTAGAGGAGTTGTATGGATGCTAATGTAGGGGATGGTGCAGGTGATATTTTAGTTTATGGATGCTAATGTAGGGGCTGGGTGCAGGTGATATGTTTAGAGGAGTTGTATGGATGCTAATGTAGGGGCTGCAGGGGTATAATAATATGTTAGAGGAGTGTATGGATGCTAATGTAGGTGCATTGATAGAGTGTTCCTGTTTGGGCCGTTGGGGTTGTTATTCTAGGGGCCTAAGTGTAATGCAGGGTCTTCTGTGAGTGTTGATGTAGGGATCATTATGTGGGTGGTAATGTAGGGGTCTTGTCTGAAACTTTAATTCAGGAGTCGTGTGCAGATGCTAATATAAGGGTCTTGGTGTGGAACATTATGTAGGGGCCGTGTGTGGTTGCTAATATAAGGGTCTTGTGTGGAACATGATGTAGGGTCGTGTGTGGTTGCTAATATAAGGGTGTGGAACATTATGTAGGGGCCGTGTGTGGTTGCTAATATAAAGGTCTTGTGTGGAACATGATGTGCTAATATAAGTTGTGGGAACATGATGTAGGGGTCCTTGTGTGGTTGCTAATATAAAGGTCTTGTATGGAACATAATGTAGGGGTTGTGTGTGGTTGCTAATATAAGGG